>VZZY01006337.1:25859-40168 GCA_013400335.1 Eurystomus gularis | reverse complement strand
GAGGAAGAAGAAGACACTCTCTCTCTCCTCTGCACCGCGCCGAGAGGCATCTCGCCACGGGAGCGCATCGCTGCCGCTGGGACCGTGTGTGATGCAGCAGCAAAACCACTCCTGCGGGAGCCAAGCTGCCATGCGCCGCTGCGTCCCACTGCCGCCGGGGAGGCTCCAGGCGCGCAGTTGTTCCGGGCCGCTCNTTTGCCCTTGATCCCCTCAAGGAGGCGGTACGGACATCTGTGCCCGACCACAACAATGTCAAAAGCCTGCTTTTTATTAAGCTAACTATGATATGGAAAATAAGTAGTTTCCTCTTCATGGGTTCGTGACACAGACTAGAGGAAGTTCTGTTCTGCTGCTCAGCAGTCCTGAAGCATCTTCCATAGCTGCCTCAGAAGCTAAGAAATACTTCATGAAAGCCTTGATTAGGGGAGCCTGCCCTCATAGACATCCTGTTGGCAAAGGCTTCTTCTGCAGCAATTCAAGACCTCTAGAGGTAGGACCCATTGAGGACAATTAAGAGCAGTAACCTCTCCATTATTCTATCTAAATTTCTTCAGCAGTTATATTATTAAGCCTGATTTAACCCTAGGTGATAACCCACACCCTACTGTGCTCCCACAACTTACACCCATGTTGTAGCACGACTCCATTTGCAGCAATGTGGACTTTTAATTCGTATTTAAAAAAAAAATAAATCTTAAAGACAGTGATAATAAAATGGACCCACACAAAGCTCTATTCACCACCTCAGTTCCCACATTTGGAAATACACTGCAGCCTGTAGAGATTTGCCTTCCAGCTGGAAAGCTCAGATGTCCATTTTGAAGGCACTGAAGCATGACTTTCAGTACAAGCTACCTACATTGTCTTACACTACGGGTTTTATTGCTACCACATCTGGGCCAGCACAACTGTGCTAAGAGATGATGTTAACCATTGGACTAATAGAGCTTCAGTCCCTCTATCCCATTCGTTCTTGTATCTCTACTGGTGGAAGTCCAGTGGGGTGAGCAAGCACGGAGAAAACGTGGCCAAAGTTTTAAAGCTTAAGGATATTGGTTGCTTGCATATCAAAATAGAACAAAGTCAAGAATCTTTTCCATAATACGTCCTTGCAGCTGGCCAGCTGTTCCACAGATCATTTTTTTACTCCTCAGAATAGGTAGAATTACTTGTTGCTGGAATTGTTACAGCAGCATGGGTGGTCCACCTGGAATTGCAAGTCAGCAAATAAGGATTTTAGTATTAATGCACAACCCATTTGATTGCTACACAAGAGGCAACCTTTCCTCTTCTCCTCTATTTCAGTTTTATGGCCATGACAAGAACAAGCCATTGACCCGCAGGCTATGTTGCCAAACACTCAAAACAGCATCCTTGATACAGTAAAAATTACTTCTGAAATTCAATAAGATGCAAAACTTGTCCTGACAGCAGAAGTTCAGTTTAGAGCATCTAACAAACTCTAATTTGGGAAGTTTATTTCTATGGTTCTATGGTGATTTTTTCCCTTTAGTACTTCAGCTCAGTTTTCAGAAATAGCTAAGATGACAGCTCTAAGACTCAGCAAAGTTTCTAAAAATAGGAAACATAAGAGCTGGAAATATAGTAGAATTTATTAAAAGACCTACACAAAGTGAGATCCCTGAATTACATGAGCATTTCAGATTATCCTCTTGGAAAACCTGACATAGTATAGAGGAGTATACTAAATACAAAATGTGTATGAGGAACTTTCAGATACCAGGTTTATTACCAGGTGAGCAAAGAAAATGAGGAGGGAGAAGAATCATATTTTAAAAGGAGACAAAGCTAAATTTCAGACATTTAGGCACTGTGTGCTGGGATGTCTCAAGTACTCACAGAATGCTGCAATAGCACTAGAACATTTAATTCACTCCCTTCAAAACATTATAGTTCTGAAAAAGTAGAGAAAGTATAGAAATGAAAATGCTGGAAGAGACAACAAATTACGGGTAGATCTTATAACTGTGGGATTTCTATTTCAAATTTCATGCAACTCCATCACTAAGCAGAACAGAATAATATAACAGCCCGAATCCATCCTTAAACTTGTCTAGTGAAGGCACTTATTACAGTATTAATCCCACTCAGACGTGTGCTCATTAATCAGATGCCCTAGATAAACAGCATCTGAACAGATACAGTTACAGCTCATGTTACTGTAGCAAGACTACTATGAAGGTAAAGTAGGGAAAAATATTAAACATTTCTACATCGTAGGAAAACACTTATCTACAATCAGCAGAAGCAGGTTCATCAACCTATATCAGTTATCTGTAATGTAAAACCAGACTGTGTGATCTAACTCTAGAAATAGAGAATGAAAAAAAAATTTTTAAAAATCCATTTTTAGCAAACTGGAGCTGTTTTTTTGGCAAGAAAAATTACCTTTTCCTAAGTGTCCTGTGTTAGAGTTGTACTTCCCAAGCTACCTCTACAGTCAGAAATCAGATCATGTATTTAAAAACATATATATACTTGAATAAATAAGAAGTATCATATCCTATGGAAGAGATCTTACCAGTCTTACAGGACTGAGGTTACTAGGGCAATTCATTACATGATGCTCCTGAGACCAAAGAGATAAGACCTCAACCTGCTAACCAATACATTTATTGTGTAGAGTCATTTTTCAGTATCATAACACACTCCGCAATATGACTCTACAGTCAAAATTATTTTAGAACAGTTAATTGACTGATATGTGAGATGGCGCTTTAGCCTTAACAAGAATCTTAGCTCCTTTAAAGAGTTTGTCTCAAAAATATTTTCTCATTAGTAAATTAACTCTTTAATGGCTGTGCCTTATTTTCTTTTATTTTTAAAGTAGGGCTAGTTCCTTGGACAGCAGTAGTCTTTAATTATTGGCAAGGAAAAAAAAAAATGTACAGAGGTATGCATCTGCAGCATAAAACAAATTAAGAATTGTGGCCAGGAACCCTTGGCAGCAAAACTGCTGAGACTATTAATTATAACTTTTGTTTTCATTGGCGGAAGCTACTAAAAACTTAAAATATATGGTGCACTTTGATATCATAGGGAGCACAGGGAATGATGCCAACTTCAACTCAGTCCAGTCTGAAATTATGCTTTAGAAGAAAGGAAAGCATTTACCTACAGATAATGCAGAGACTCCATTTAGTTTAAGACTGATCATTGAAAAATTCACTAGTATTACAAATCCAGGCTATCCAAACTGAAAGGTTAATATTGGTTTCCATCAGTTCCCCATTCAAGTTTTAATATTTTTCAAGGTTAAACCACTTCTAGATTTTCAGCCAGAAGTATCAAACCCAATGGTTTTAGTATGACTGCTTCTACTTTTCTACTGTACACTTTTTGAGAAATACTGGAGGCTAGAGAAGACAATTATCCTCACTTCTACATTATAAACACCCATTTTTTAAACATAACTAGTTAACTATTCCCATTCATCATTAGCATAACAGGGGTGTCTGTTAGAATAGAGAAAGGCTGAAAACAAAGACTTCAATACTTCACATGACACCATCCATACCTTCTGCTACCTTCTGCAAGTGCTTGTGTGCAGTATTATACAAACTGGCTACTGGGTAAATGCCAGTAAAACTAAGAAAAGGTGCGTGTAAGTTGGAGATCTCACCTTCTTTTCCATTTCCCTCCCACTCTTCCAACCGAGACAAAGAAACCATCCTGTCAGCTGCAAAAACCCAATTCTAATCCCTCATAGAAGATATTTTCCAGAGACAGTTTGTTTTAAGTCATTGGCATTGCTAGGAAATTTCTTTCACCATCCAAGCTTTTTCTTTTTAGACCATTTTTACCACTTTACTCATTAGAGGTCTTTTAAAAACATATGATATCCTGACCCCAGCCCCTATGACTGTCATATTTTTCCTCATCAGAAACACAACAAGGAAGCATTGGCTTCAGTAATTTGCTTCCAGTTATGTTTGGAGCCAACAAATATAGAATCTAGGTTACAGAAAAAAGCCCACCTTTCCAAATTTCACTTTTGGAATGTCAAATGTCAGTTCAAAATTCAACCAGTACTGTAAATTTTGGAAAGAGCAAGTCAGTTTTCTCCATCAGCACCATGTTTAGAGACCATGAGCAATATTAACAGAATCAAAGACAGAACTGAAGCTGATGTACTGAGCAGACACTTTTCTTGAGACATTAGTGTTCGTACATTATGGCCAGAAAAGTACGGTTCAATAAAACATCTAAGTGTGGGGCACAAGGCTTACTCTAGAAAATCAGAAAAATCCTGTCTTTCAGGCAGGCATCCAGTCTTGAATTGACAGATCTGTCACGGTACAGAAGTCACCACTAACCTTTCATCACTTTTTCCAAAGGTTAATTTCTTCCACTATTAAATAGAGTCTTTTCAGTCTGCAGTACTCCAGCCTTAGTTTCCTGTTGCTGCATCCTTTCCTATCTTTGTATACAATGAAAACCATTTATCCAGTATATGCGTTTACTTTTCAGCTAGAAAGTCATCCTTAATTCCTTTTGGGAGCCTAAATGCAACTGAAGCTCCTCAGAACTTCCAGTGCATTGTGATATCTGTTTAGACTGACTCCACAACACAGTAGGATGCAGCATCCCACTAGGCATTGTACAAGCCAGTGAGGACTGGCTTGTACACCATCCAACCCCCTGCTCTCAGTTCCTTTCTTAAATACTCAGGGGCTTTTAGCAGATCCTCAGCATTCACCAACCGATGGTTTTTTTTTCAGGATTACACTCATTCCCTCATCTCTTAAAAAAAAAAATTAAAAAAAATTTAAAATCCATAACCTCAATGCTATCACAGGTTAGAGGAACAACCATGAGTTACAGTTACAACAAGAAAGAACTAAACTTCTAGGTGGATTTAAATGTGGCTGATTTTCTGTCATTTAAATTCCTGTAGGAGAAAGGAAGTGCTACACCAAACCAAAAAGTTAGAGATATTCACTGCTTCAAAATAAATATATCTTATCAACTTACCAAGAATTATCTTCATATTCCTGTCAGTCTCCTTTCCATTGACTTTTTCTAAGTCACATTAGATGCTACTGTTCTAGCAAAGACTCTTGTTAAAGGTCACTGCCAGTCACTTAGCTGTTTCAAATACAACAGGTTACAAGCTGGTAACTACCTGGGGTGCTGTATTTAGGAAGATTCAGGAGGTTCAAAGGCTGTTTTCTAAATCCAGGAGCTGTATATGATAAATTTCTGGCACAATTCCCTTGGATGAGGGAAGTTTCCAGACTGCTAAGGCAGCAGGTATTTGGGAGAAGAGAAGCAGAATGTGGGACATTACCAAAGAAGCCTGTGGTACAGCTAAAAGCAAGGCCTAAACAAGCCACATCTGAGAAATGCCAAGAGACCTCCACGGACCTGGAAAGGTTTGCGTTAACTTTGCTGTAGCCCAGAAGGCCATAGCATTGCTCTCCCGAAACCAACAACCAAAACCAACAGATGTCTAAGCAAGGAGTTATGCAGTTATGCTCACAGCACTGTTGGGTTGTTTTTTTTTTTTTTTAAACATTAGGGCAAAATACTCCATTTCCAACTCGTACCAACAATGTGTGTGCACCAGCCTACCAAGTTTCTCATTTTTTCCATTTCAAGAGAAAAACAGGAGGTTGCCAGTTACCACAGTTCCCCTCTTCCCAAATACTAAAGTCACCATTGAGAGCTTCTGTTGTTTCTACTGTATTAGCAATCCTACTGCTTTTATCACTGCTGGTTTATTCACTTTTAGATCAGTTAGTAAAGTTTTTGCACAAAGTCAATAATGATGCCCTTCTCCCTGTGTTCTTTCTTTCCTCAGTTCTTCTTGCCAATTGAACTTGGCAGATATCTTGGGAGATGCCGTACCAGATTCCCTTTTCTGCAACATACTGGCCTTAATTTTTAGGCAAGCAAAATTCTTTCTTCCCAATGAAAAGGATGTTGGATACTTGGTAAGAACCTCAGCAGAGCACCCATTATCCTTCTTTCTCCTGCTTCTACAAAGTCACTCTCACACTACACTGGAGAAAGCGTAGCCAAAAAACAGTAGAAGAGTAGAATCTACAAATAGCATCACTCAATCCTGATGCAAACACTATTTTTGAGCTAACCCCTGCTGTCATAACAACTTTTGTCTTTTTATTTTCTGAGATAAATTGGGAAGACATAAAGAGAGCAAAAAGTGAGAGAACTGTACTAGTCTGAGTTCTGCAAACCAAGTACACCGTTTCCTACATCCGCACTTTCACCCTAAGATTCAGTAGCAATGTTCTCAGTGACTGAAGCATTGTCGTATTCAGCTCTATGCACAATAAACATAGAACATCTTAGAGTGAGTACACTGAGAAAAGTACACTTGCTAAAGGCAGAGTATACTATGAATAGAAGAAAAATCAATTAAAATGCTATTTTATCTAAAAGAAGGCATGCAGACATTTATCTTACACCTTCCAGAGAGACACTCTGGAGGCTCCTTTAGGAAGGTGCAAGAAGGACTACAAATATGCTTGACCTTCTCCAGTCTGGTGGATGAAACTGGTGCTTTGGAATAGTCATAGGTGGCATATCAAGAGAGAAAGAGTACTACCTAAAGCCAATCTAAAACTGGGAGAAAAAAAGAAAAGCTGCTTCTTTTCAAATTGACAACTGGGGAAGGAACACAAAAGGATTTCTTTTCATTGCCAACAGCAAAATAAAACAAAGGCAATCACACATTTGATAGCATCCCCAACGTGTTTTTTCAGATTAAGCCGTGTTGTTGCCCTGATGACATCCTGGTTACTCATTTCTTTGCCATCTAAGGCACTAGAAAGGTTATGATGAAACGAAGGTACTTGCATCATGGCAATAGCATTTCATAGACCTAAGAAGGGACATCATAATTAGAATCAGCATTAATGAGATCATGTGTGGAACTGGAGTCATTAATCAGCTAAGCTGCAGGAGACTTCAAAGCAACTGAGACGCATGGATTCAGACAACAGAATAAGCTTATAAACATTTATTTCACCTTCTACCTAGATAAAGTTCTGTGGAAGGAGCTCTTTTTTTGAAGCACATAACATTTGCAGGTCTAAGGAGTGTCCTGCCTTATCAAAAAATAATCTTGCAAACATTTAGAAGGGGAGATGGATTCACAATTGAGAACTTCCATTTCCATTTGCCAGTTAAAAAACCTCCATGCTCTTTGGTATATCAAACATCTTTGCCTCTGCAATGGCCAAGCAAAAACCAGGAAGGGCCAGACCTAGATGTTGTTACTATGAGCAAATAACATGTGTATAGAAAATTTGCTTCCCCTTCCCTTGTTACTTTCCCTTTGAAATAAAAATTTGCTATTTGTTACAGACCAGCAAAAACAAGTTTTCGTCGAGCTGAGTAACTTACAAATGGCAGTGACATAAATCTGAAGACAGTAGAAAGTTATCAGCAACAGCAAGAGTGGGGCTGCTCCACAAGGCAGGGCAAGCTGGGAGTGACCACTACACAGGCAGGGCAGCAGCTTCATCCATTAGGGCACAATGCTGCAGCACCTGAGCTGGTGAAGCCAGGGGCTGATAGCAGAGTCCATTGAAAGTGTCAGACATGCTGAGGTGATGAACCAGGTTCAGGGTCTATCCAGACAGTCTAGTCAGGAGTAGCAAGAGACAGGGCTTGAGACAAAGCTAAGATACATCCAGGAGACAAGGCTGGAGACACACTTGAGGACAAGGTTGCAGTAGGTACACCTACAACACAATTCAGAAAAAGAGGGCTCGAGCCTAAGCTTAAAAATAGATCACCTAGACCCACGGGCAGAGGATGCACCTCTTGGTGCTCTCTGGGTCAAGGTGGTAAGCAGCTGCTGATCACTGCCAGACATCCAGTCTTCCTTCAGAATTGGTTCCTGGGGAGGAATGCTGCATTTATGTTGCAGATACAGGCAGAGCTTTTGAGGTTCTTGTAATCCTTGTAACACATACAAAACAGTTCATCAATAATTTGATCGTCTCCCTACTTTGATGTGCAAGATTGACATTTTTCATGTGAGACCTTCTAGTGGTGGTTACTACCGATGAACAACATCCATGCTGATCAGTGACACTTTGTATAACCGGAAATAAATAAGCTATTCTTAAATGAGAAAATGATGAAGTTAATTACAAAAGGGTTCACCCAATTGAGTAAAAGTGTGCTGCACTTGCACTAAGAGTTGAAAATCCACTTGCCCAAGGCAAACTTTCACACATTTTTGTTCTGACTTAAAATTTTTGACACTGGAGCTTTAAAGAGAGGCACTGACAAAGAAACCATGCTGCAAAACTGGCTTAAGTGGGGATTTATGTGGTGATGAGACCACACTTGCTGGGTTTCCTTGAGTATTTGACAATAATTCTCCTCCCCCTCTGGGTCTGGCACTCATGGGGTCCCTGCGGTGGGTCCAAAGAAGTGGTCTCACACTGAGACCTCTAGTAGTTTACAATGAAAAAATGTCTTCAGCCTGGAGACTGTCCAAGGATAACTGCATAGCCAGTAATATTTTATTTCCTTTATTCACTCTTGGAACTTCTGCATTAGACTTTGGCAAGGTGACATCACAGTTAATTTTGCAACATGCAGTCAAAAACTGCACTATTAAAAAAATTATGAACAGGTTATGACTCTTGCACCCTATAGTCATCAAAATTCTTCAAAGTCACACTCCAGCATCGAGTGCCAACCCAGATAACCAGACAAATGCTTAGACTGAGGATAGAAGGAGATATTTAATTCAAAACTGAAGTCTGGTTACATTTGTGAAATATGGATTGAACTGGGCAGATTGGTTTGGTTTTTCACTTATTGGGCAAATGTCTCATATTATGCTATGATAAAGGCACAATGTTATTTCTATATAAAGGATACTAACTGAATCCAAACTCAGCATGGTGTCACATGACACTGTGCATTTGATTGCAACACCAAAATTAGTTAAAACATAATTTTTAAGTTATTTAAAAATTAATTGATAAGACATGTGAAACTAACCCATGCCAGCCTTTACCAAGAAGGAAGTCATCTCCATTAGTCTTTTCCTTTAACACAAGGCTCATAGTTCACTAAAAATCAACTCCAGTCTCATTACGCACAAAAATAAGATTGCCATCTTGTGGAAGTACATAGGCAATACATTTGTCAGCTTTCCACCACTTAAATTTCCAGAGTACTACTTCAGTGAGGGGGGAAAAAAAAACCAACCAAGCAAACAACAAAGCATCACCACCACCATCATGAACAAAACCAAGTAGGAACAAAAAACCCCAAACAACCCAACATACCGAACCCAAAAGAAGGTTGGACAGAATTTTATTTCAGGTGGACATCGAGTCAGAGTTCAGTAGATATACTTTAGGTATTCCTGAATATCAGAAATTCCAGTTTTATTGAAGACAGTGGAAGACACATGACAGGCATCTTAATTCTGCATTCATGAGGTTTCTCTCTCTCTCATCACCCCATACAGAACACCAGGAAGACCATCAAATCAGACTCCACCTTACTCGTTGCTGTTATCCACCTTAATTGTTAAAAGCAGCATCCTAAATTTCCTTTATGTGGTCTTTCCTGGGATAATAATTGAACACACTGATCACCATTCTCAGAGGTGGTGCTTCAACAGCCTCGTTTCACAATCCACAGGACAGAAATAAATCAGATTCCCTGCCTTGAGTCTTCACCACCCCGAGGAAGAATCTGTTGGTCTTATCACATTGTCATAATTACAAAGAGATAAAATTAAATGGTGGATATTTGCATTCCTAAGCCCCTCAGTGTCTGGGTCAGCAGGTTTCCTACAAGTCCACCTCTAAACGAGCATTAATGAAAACAGATTGAATGGTAGATCACATTACTGAACGATCTGGATTATTAACTACACTCACATGCAGAAATACATATGCTTACAATTACACATATAAAATCATCTATACATATTTACCACCAATATTAATGCCCTCTAAAATAAAAGGCAAATCCGGTTGTGGTGATAATGGACATTACAAAAATATGCAATATTTAATGTGGATTACAGGGTTGCCAAGTTTGTGTACAATCAATGGTGAAGACTTGTTTATAGTTTGCTAAAATTCTGTTTAAGACAGATTATGCATGGCAGCCATATGGCAACAATTGTGGTCTTCAATTCTTAAATTACTTTAGCATTACTGTAAGGAAACAGTCTTCATTTGTGCAATGCTTTTACCTCTTCACTATTAGACTATTAAAACCTCAGCATTATTTCTTAGCAGTCTTTTCTCACATCTTGTGGGAGAACTTTATCTTAGAGTATACTTAGATTCATATTTGTGCCTCCTTTAAGAAATATACTGCCTGTGGCAGTACTTGTTTGTTTTACTTTCATATTAAAATGTTTCTGAAAAGAGAAAGCTATTTTAAGAGTTTGCTTGCAAGTCTTCCACTGTTAAAAACCATTTCTATGAATAGTAAGGATTTAAAAACCTACCAACCTAAAGACAAAAAGTAGTTCGTTTTCTAAAATCAGCTGTAAATCTTGCCTAAATATCCATGACCATTTGTTTTGTGGAATAAAGAATTCTTTGCACTGTTATCTTTTCCATAATAGTAGCACAAGTATCGATACAACATTTTTTATTCCAGTGCAGATTTGCAAAGAAAACCATCCTTCCGCCTTTCAGATTTCAGAAGGAGACTGCAGTTCTTACTCCTTAAGAAGCACTATTAGAGACAGAGAAGAAAAATTACTGGTTTGAGTACTTTGAAAAAAAAAGTCTTAATTAGCAGGGCAAGTTCTTACTAGATCCAGACTTCCAAGACCTCATTCACTAGTAAAATTCTTGCTAATTCCTTTCATTTAGAAAGTGATTCTAAATTAAGTGATAGAATGTCTTTTATTTTTACAACATGTTTTGTTAACAGCCTTTGAAATTTGAGTGCAATTCCAAGGTTAAATAGGTATAGACAGGTTGGAAATACACACGAGCAAGTCAGGAAGCAAAGGGATCTTCAAATCTGAGCCACAGTAGCGGTAGAAGCCAATTTATGTCATATAATACCAAAGGTTTTTTTTATTGAATATTCGTTTTCTTTGAATACCAAATACTCCAAAGGCTAGACTAACATACAAAACAATCTATAAAAGCAGAAAAGCTTGCAGCTAAATAACACAGTAAAAGCTGATGATTTTCTCATATTTTCACTGTTTATAAAATTTACTAATTTTCCAGTCTAGCTGATTGTGCAAATACATGAACTTATTCAGACATCTTTCCACCTCAACTTTGGTGGCAGGACTACAAATTGGTTTATAAGAAAAAATTCCTTGGAAAAGCCTTCAGCATCCTGTATCAGAATCCTCCATTACTAGTTTCTCCCAGAATACATTCTAGTTCTTTGCTTTTCCTACCAATAGTAGTAAGCTGTGATCTTTAAAAGCAAGTGAGATTGAAGAAAGACTGAATAGCAGATCTCATTTCTACAACAAACCTCAGCTCTGAGACAGACATGAAAATTACATCTTGTCCGAATAAGGCATTTTCATTCCAGCTGTCAGAGATTTGAGCAAGTGTTAAGTAAACTGAAATATATATTTACTAGTTACCAGAGCTTTTCTTTACTTTTATACCTTTTGATTTAGTGTCTGCACCTGCTAGACACATTTGTTATAATATTCCAGAAAGGAAGGTATAGCATAAACTACAAAACATTCTGCAAATATCCCCTTTGCTTGGAAATTTCCTCATTTTTCCAGAAAGAGTGGGGGAAAAAACCTAATGTGAAGCAGAATGGCTTTTTGGCACTATGACCTCTATTCATTAAGAGCCAGCTGTACTTAACCAGCACCAGCTCATGAAGTGGATTCACCTATACTAACCCTGTAGGAATGAAAAGAGGAGAAGCAACCAAGAGACTTCTGATCCCATTTCAACTCCTACATTGCCTTGGCCAGAGGACTCCATTGGGCTAATGCTTTTCTGCTTCACAAAGAGACATAACCAAGAAAACATGAAATCAGAATATCTCTATTTTAGATAGCCCACAAGAGGTGTTGCTGTTGAAGGCACTTCACTCCCAGCCCTACAGCTGGATTCTCCTTATGGCACTGCAGACAGCTGGCTCTGAAGAGTGATGTGAGCAAAACGTAAATGGAAAGTACAACAGAGTTAAGAACCTGAGTGTGGCACCCGAGGCACATCAGGTTCTATGTTTTCATAAGCAACTGTTATTGCTATGGTCTTATTGCCATTATTACACTTGGCAGTTAAAGCATCTAGTTGTTAGCAAAGGACAAAAACTTGTCTGGTTTACATGCTGAAGGGCCAGTACCCAATGTCACTTAGATAGTCTGTGTCCCAAACTGCCACATCTTTCACATCAAGAGCTCATGTATGCTTTTTGGAGCACTCCTTCATTTAAAGCAACTGCCACTCCTTCTCTTCCCAACCATCTGTTCCGAAGAGCCCATATGCAGTCATGCACCTGTTGCACAGTTTCTCAGTTACTCCAATGTCATCGCAGCCCTGCATCCACATACACAGCTCCTGTGCCTCCTGTTCATTTCCCACTTTGCTTGCATGCACACAAGTGCCTGGGGTTGGCCCCTTGTGACCACTTTTACCTTTCCTGAGGGCTCTCTCCCATCACCTTGTTCCATTGTATTTGCCACCCCTAACCTCTGTTCCTTCTAAGTGCAGTTTTTATCAACTCACATCTAGTTTAAAGCCCTTTTCACCAGGTTGCCATGTCTGTAGACAAAGGTGGGTTTATGCCATTTTGTCGAATGGATCCCATCAGTCATTCCTTGAAAAGGGACATACAGTCACGAAAAACAGAACACCTTCTGGAACACCAGCCACACAGCCACTTTTTAATTTGCAAGAGGCATCCACTTCCACCTAAGGCTCTCCCCTTCACCAGTGGGACCAAGGGCAATAAAACCCAAGTTCTCATATCCTTTACCTTTGTCCTCCAGAGCTCCATAGTCCGTCTTGATTTGTTCTAGGTCTCACTTGGTGGCATTATTAATGCCCTGCAGGCACTCAACGAAGGGTAACAATCTGAAGGCCACATTAACTTTAGCTGTCATCCAAAACACCTTGGATTTGGGCCCCAGCAAACTACAGAGTACCTACAGAGACTTGAGTATTTTTGACAGGATAGCAGGTGGAAATATGGTTTATGAAATGGAGACACTGCCCTACTGGTGTTTAGGGATGGGTTATAATTCAAATAACATTGGATATTGGGATAACTTATTGCTCTGGTGTTATGTACTATACTATGGACTGGCTCTCCAAATCGAGGGATGTTCTTATTCTTTCACTGTTTCCCCAAGTACAGAGGCCTATGGGAGGCTACAGATACTTTTTTCTTCCAAATATTCTAAGAAGAGATGCCATACATCTCAGTGGGAATCTTGGAATGTACAAGAAAGCAAATTTATACCCTGTGGAGCTGCTACCTTTGCCAGTGGCATTGTAGTATATGTGCCCACCTACCTTCATCACCACTGTATCAATAAATCCTGCTCCACAGCTACAAAGATAAATGTTTCTTTACATATATACACACACAGAGTATATGAAATAATGATTTTCCTAGCATCACAAAGCACCTTCTTGCTCCTAAAATACAAGTGGAATCCATCTTCTTCACAGGACAAAAGAAAAAAAAAAAACAGACAACTTCAAAAATTTATAGCAATAAATGTTGGATTTAAGATCTCATCTATACTGTACTGAAACCCCAAACTGGATGTTCTAACTCTACACCCTGGTCGTAGCCCTAGAGCTCATCCCATGTAATGTTTCAGAACCTGCAAAAGGTGTCAGAAGCAATTTAAGGTCATTAAAAACCCATTAACACTTTGGAAGTGAAGTCAGCTTTGTGATTTAGTTTGTTCTGGTAACAGGATAAATCTTTTTTTTCAAAAGATGGGTCACTGACCTAAGAAGTGTGTAATCCTTCCAAAGATTAGCTAATTTTGCAGAACAACTACCAGACTAAGGTTAATCTGACTTCAATCACTAAATGACTTGATCAACATAAAAAAGCTGCGGTCCTTACTCAGTGTCATGCTAATGAAAGAAATCCCACTGACATAAAAGGAACAGTTTGCCTGCTTTGAAAACACATACATGTAGTGGATTAAAGAAAAAAAAAACAAACAACCAACAAAAACCCACCAGCCACCAAACCACAACCTCACTGTTTCTTCTCATTGCAAACAAAAAGACAAACATGAAGATGTCATTCAGGTATCTGGAGTTTTCTCCTTTTCCTCAAAAAAAAAAAAAAAAAAAAAAAAA
>VZZY01006337.1:0-25828 GCA_013400335.1 Eurystomus gularis | reverse complement strand
AGAAAAAAAGAAAGGAAGAAAGATAGACATTGGGAATTTTTTCCGGTTTACAGTGTTCCAGAAACACATCAAGAACTTCATCATAAAAACCAGACACTGCCAAGATGATAGCATACACACAAAGCTTTATTTAGGTTTAAATTCCACCATTCGTCCACAGAAGAGGTTCCTTTGCTATTCTGTCCACCCCTATGGCATCTGCTAATCCTTAACATAGTATTTAATTTCACCCCTAGTCTCAAAAAAAGCAGCATCCAATATTTCCATGTTTAAGACAGAAATCAAGAAAATATTCAACATTGTTAAATTCCCATTTAGCCAGTTACTTTAAAAAAATCTCAGTAATTACACTTGGCAGGTAGAATTTTGAGTGCCCCAGTGGAATCAAGATCCTCTGTACTTGATACTGCACGAGCAGGATAAGGACTCCTGCATACTCCTGCTTCCAAGGACCTAACTTTTAAATCTACATGCCAAGACAATAGTGGGAAATAAACAGAGCAGAGGATGTGAATGCGAACTCAATTTCTAAGAGGTCACTGAGGTATAAGCAGATGGAGAATAACAGCTCACAAGGAATAACTAATTCTGAACTGCAACATAAGAATTGAAAACGTTGTTTCTATCAAACATTATGGTTTATGCCCTAAAAAAATGAAGGGTTAAAAATTAAACAAGTGTGGGTGTTGCTGAGGCAAAAGCAGTGAGGCAATTGGGGACAGCAGCAGGGAACTGTGAACATTTATCTGAAGTTCTCATTTATTGCCAAGCCATATTGGTTCAGCCCTCGGTTCTTTTCAGGAACCTGATCAACCCTGGAAGTGGTAACAAAAGTTGTACTCTTTACAACTCCAATTCTTCTCTACTCAATAGCTGATTCCAAAAACACATATCTTCTCCTATCCCTATAGGAACTGAAAGTTCTTCTCCAAACCACATCTTCAATGAGAAGATACTTGAGCCAAATACTACTTCTGTCTAGAGCCATAGAAATTCCCTCCATTTAATTAAATTCCAACTCAGGAGATTCCAGCAGGATGTCTAGACAACCACTAGCAGTTTAACTGAACAGCTTTCTCATAATTGCATTAGGAAAGTGCATGGCTTGCTGAGATGGCCTAATTATGTGTTAAAAGAGCTTTAAAATAAACTTTCCTAAAGGAAATATTTGGCAAGGTTTGGTTTCACCTACTGGCCTGGTTGCACATTCTGTCATTTTGCCACAAGTACCACAACAGAATGCACAGCTCCAGATTTTTATCTAGGTGGTTTATATATAGACCACTGTAGCTTAAAAAGAGATAACAAGAAACAGAATGTTCAGGAAACTAAAGAAACTGTGACTCTCAAGGAAACTGAACACACCACAGAAGTTGCAAGTGACAGGCAGGAGCACCTACTTAGAAAAGACAGTTACTTTCTTTATATATAACTACCTCAGGTAAGTCAGGAAATAAGGCTTTCTCAAATTTTTTAAAGCAAATTAATTTCCTTAAGAAAAAGTGTTTCTCAGTCCTTTCTTAAGTCTTCTGTTATTCAAAATATTTTTGTGGAAAGATTGGAATAAATTGTTTTCAGCAACTGAATCCCAGAATGTTTTCCACTTTATACATTAAACACATGAAAAAAATAGATGCTCCAGCTGCCAATAATGGAGGAGAGAAACCAACTTCTGGCTTAAGTTCTGAGTTCTCATGGAAGCTTCTGGGGAGTTGAAGAACAATTTTTCCATCCCTTTCACTGTAACTTCCTCTGCAATCAAGCTATATTGGACAGTACACAGATAAAACACTTGCTTTCATATATAAAGCAAGTGTACATAAGCACACATGCACAGCAAGTAATCACAGTTTGTGCTTAAGCAAAGAATGAAAGTTTTCTCTGAATACTCCTGTATTTTGCCCAAATTTCTCATCATTACTTTTGAACTCCCACAGCTTTGATTTACTGCTTCATTCCCCATAGAGCAGAAGGCTAGACTAGATGAGCTCCTGATGTCATTTCCACATTGAATTATCCTAATATAGGAATATATTCCAAGTATCCTAAGGTAGGAGCATTATGCTAATAAAGGAATTAATACTGTAACTACCTCTCAGGTCTAGGACATTGTGCTTAGACTCCTTTCAAAGACTCCATAGCTGTGCTAAGCTCCCAGTGATGAGTACATTCTCCTTCTAGCCCAATAATGATTTTAAAAAGTAGTTTCCTGTTCTAGAAGTCATTTTAACCCTCTGCGGTCTGAACAACACTCAATACATATTCCACAATACCAGACTACCACAATAGATCGGTGGAGTTCCAGACCGAAGTAGCTGAACTCTGAAGCAGGCTTCTACTGGATAACCTTAGTTTTCTAACTACCCATAACCATACATAGAAAGCAAATCTATAACTTATTGTATTGCCTAGATTTTTGTTTTCTAGATTTTTGAATGTCCGTGTTCAGTACAATCCATCATTATGATCCAGTGTCTTTTGAGTCAGGGAAGGATGACTATTTTTCTTAATAAACACCACCATAAGAAAATTACCAAGATATTGACCAGAACTTTTCCTACACCACAGCTTCAAATATCCCAAACATCAACTGTTCTGAAGAAAGGTCAGTCTATGCCTGTCAGGCTGGGAAGCAGAGACTCCCAGGATGGTGAAGGCTGGAAGCTTAGCACTTCTGGCACCACGAGAAAGGTTCCTGCTCCACCTCAAGATTTGCAATTACAGAATAGATTCAGTGCTGTCACAGCCAACAAGAGTCTGGGAGCTCTGTTCGAGAAAGCACCCAACCAAGCTACACCTGGGCCATCCAGGAGCACCAGAAGCAGCAAGTGATAGTAATGGGAGACTTTCTCTTGTCAGAGACAAAGACTTCCTTCTGCCAACCTCAGTCACCATCTGGGAATATTTATGCTGATCTGGGATGCTGCAGAAACACTACCAAGGCTTGTCAGGCCCTCAGGCTTCTACTCTCTGCTTTTTTTTCCTGAAAGCATCAGGGGTGATAAGAAAAGTTTCAAGCCCAACTAAATAGCCCTGGCAGTGATGGTCAAGTGCCAGCAGGGTCCAGATGATGTTCTTCTTGATCCTATCTGTGAGGGAAAAGGGCATGAGGAATAGTAGATGGACCCTGCAGGTCAACAATTGTTTTCACAGTGGTGTTGGTAACAGGGTTTTTGTTTTTATGACTATATGATCCTTTCTAAGGCTTGAGGATTTCTAAGAAAGAGATTGGATCCCCTTAAGTAGGGCAAAAACATCTTTACCATGGCTTGGCCAACTTGGTGAGGAGAGCTTTAAATTAGGAATGACAGTGTTGGGGTGGGGGGTAGGGATGATGACCAACAATCAGGTTAGGAAGCTGTCAAACATATTAACAAAGTTTGTAGGTGATGTAAGCAGTAGGGACCTTGTAAACAATAAAACAGGGTTGAAGGGGGCCTGCCTCAAGCATATCCACATAAACACGTGTGCAACAGACAGAATTATGGGCAAAGCTCTCCCTCATTTTCAGGGATGTCAGTACAGCTGGGTGCCTCTCAAATGCACTAATGTACACAGCACAGGAAGTAAACGAGGAATTAGAGGTGTGTGTGCTGTTGTAGTTGTGACCCCGTTTAGGTTACAGAGATATAGGAGATAGTCCACACTGGAGCAGGTTCCTGGCAGGACCTGTGAACCCATGGAGAGAGGAGCCCATGCTGGAGCAGGCTTGCTGGCAGGACTTGTGACCCTGTAGGGGACCCATGCTGGAGCAGCCTATTCCTGAAGGACTACACTTTGCAGAAGGGACTCATGCTGGAGTACTTCGTGAAGAACAGCTGCCTGTGGGAAAGACCCATGCTGGAGAAGTTTTCGAAGGACTGTGTCCTGTGGGAGGGACCCCATACTGGAACAGGAGAAGAGGGTGAGGAGTCCTTCCCCAGAGGAGGAAGGAGCAGCAGAGACAACATGTGATGAACTGCACACAATCCCCTTTCCCTGTCCCCCTGTGCCACTGGAGGGAAGAAGGTAGAGAAAATTGAGAATGAAGTTGAGCCCAGGAAAGAGGGAGAGGTGGGGGTGCTCCAAAATTTAGGGCTCTTTCTCAATAGCATACCCTGATTTGATTGGTAATAAATTAATTCCCAAGTCAAGTCTGCTTTGCTCATGACAGTAATTGCTTAGTGATCTCCCTGTTCTTATATTGACCCAGGAGCCTTTCATTGTATTTTCTGTCCCCCTGTCCAGCTGAGGGGGGAAATGATAGAGCAGCTTGGTAGGCACCTGACAGCAAGTCAAGGTCGAGCCACAACATCAATGTATGAACACCTCAAGGGGAAGAAAAAAGAAAATTAATCTGAAGTCTCCTCAGTGATATGCAGTGAGTGAAGAAGACACAACGGGCACAAAATAAAATACCAGAAAATCCACTTAAACATAAACCAAACAAGAACTTCTTTACAATGGTGGTGGTCAAGCACTGGAGTAGGTTGCCCAGAGAGGTTGTATAGAGCCTCCATTCTTGGTGATATTTAAAACCCAAGCGGACAATGTCCTGATCAACCTGATCTTATTCACTTGCTTTGAGCATGGGGATTGGACTAGATGACATCCAGAGGTCCCTTCCAACTTCAACTGTTCCTTGATTCTGTAAAGTTATGGAGCACATTATTGTCTCAGATAGTAATTAACTTACAGTAGCTTTGCTTTTTGTTCTGGGTCCGTTTAGGGGTTCAGGGCAGGTCCCCACGGAAACAGAACGTATGCTCTCCCCCCTCCCTATCCCTTAGTTCCCCCCCAGACAGGTGGGCAAAAAGGGAGATCAGGAGTAAAAAAAGAGAGAGAGACTTTGCACTGTATTGGAAGTTTAGAAATATATATATATATTGTTTAAAAGGGAAAAGAAAACAAGAAGGGAAGGTAGATATAGGTACAAAGATGGGGGAAAACACAATAAATGCAACATAATACAAAACCAAAGGTTGGATGGCTTCGGATTCACTGGAGGATGAGGAGTAGTGAGAAAATGGCTCCTGGCCGCATGGAGAGGGGTCAGCTCCAAGGCGTCTCTTCCTCCCACGCTGGAGACCACTTCCTGCCTCCAGTATCCGGTGTGGACAGGAAGGGGGAGGGAATAACTGCTTCCCCCCTGGGACCCTCAGGGTGTCCAACTGCTGCCTGTCCTGGTCCCAAACCTCAAACCATAACACTTTTAAAACATTTTCAAACTGCCTAGATCGACAAATAAGGCTATAAGTATAGTAAGAATTCAAGTACAAGCCTCCTCCAGGACCCATTCTTTTCATTAAACAGCTGACAGCTAAAACTGGGATTCAAGCCTGTATCTCTTGTTTTGCACAATACTGCCTATAGTGTAAGCACTTTTTCTAAGAAGTTTTATATTTGCATATATCTTAATGCCAGAGGCTTCTCTTATTCCAAAATATCCTGAAGATAAATTCATCCTCTTCGTGCACAGAAGTTTCAAGGCAAAAGTCCCTTTCAATATTGCAAACATACATATTTATAAATACATGGAATAAAATTTCAGCACATCTTTAAATTCTTAAGCCTACAGGGAATACTTGTGTCCAAAAGCCATCATTTTATCATATAAACCAGAAGAACATCATTTCAGCTGCAATTAGGCTTTTAACTCTACCTTCCTAAGAGGAACCATTCAGAACATTAGCCAGCCCCAGTCAACTTAAACAACTAATCACACACAGGAACTGCCTGTGCACTTATCTTTTCCAAACATCTGCTTTGTCCTTGGCAGATGAAATATCTACACATCTGGAAAGTTTCAGACATGGGGTCACCATGTGGACCAAGACCATGAACTTTCGTCCTTCATTTCATAGAAATGGATTATTGTATTATTCTACTTGCCCCTTTCTGGCAAGCTGTAGCCAAGATATTCCTAAGAAAGATACTTCATAACCTCATTGTTGCCAGTCCTAATAGAGAACATTTGTGTCAATAATAACAGTAAAAAAACTCTGTTGTCTAACTAATCACTCCCATCACTTATTTTACCGTCATATCCTTAACTGCTGCTTAGCCTGACATCAGAATTTTATTGTCAGCAGTTTATCTAACACTATAAGTTACCTTAGATCCTGTTTTTATACCTTCTGCAACGTTCAGAAGGTTTGCAAATGTTGGGCTTTGTCTCTAGAAGTTATAGGGCAATGAGACAATTCAAGATTAGGATCATGTTCTCTAAACTCTCCTGTGGCTATATACCCAAGCAAAAGAAGAGGATGGCCTTTACTCCTTCACTTAACTCCTTCCTTCCCTTGTTAAAGAGTACAGGAAAGCCAGCCAAAGCCACAAGAAATGGTTTAGAGAACAGTATTCAGCAAGAATTTTTTTTATAATCTTCGGGTAATTTCAAGAGACATTTTGCAAAGTGATTAGTAAGCCTCTTCCAAGGCTGTGCAGTAACACAAAATACATCAGACTGTGCTTCAAGTATTTTCTAACCATTGTAGAGCCATGGGCTGAGTGTTATAACAGTGACTTTGAAGAGGAAAACCAGAAGAACAGACCAGTAACAACAGTAGTAGAAAGTATTCTAAGCACAGAAAACTGATATTTCACCACATGCAACCATGTTCAATAGCCAAAGGGATAAAAATACTTGACAGCCTAGCTATGTGATAGAAACAGTTGAAGGTTCCCTCAGAAAATAAAATCCTGGGAATCATCTAGACTTTAGGTAGCAAGATGAGCCTCAGTCATCTCTGGTGAGTGAGTGTAGGGAACTCCTTTTAGCATAATACACCACTGAGGCTTTCTGCAATTGGTATCACAATGTTGCTCTTGCATTAATACCCTTTTTCCCTTGAATTATGTATTCAGACGCAAAAACAAGCAATCAGTCTTTCCTGGCTGCACAGGAAAGTCAAACCCTGTCTCCATTCATGAGGCAGGAGTATACATAAGAGAGCACATGACCTCGTTGCAAATTTTCTCAGGTTAACAAATTCAAAAGCACTACAGAATGGAGAGAGAGAAAAAACAAAACAAACCAAAACTAAACCAACAAACAAAAACCAACAATAGAAAAGAACCCACTACCACAAAAAAGCCTTAACTTTTAAACTATGCTGTTACATCATGACCCAATTCAGATTTTACTGGCTACCAAAGGTTTGAGGCATCTTCTGTCCAGAGTCAGAAGCATCACTACAGTTTGTGATTTAGTCTAGAGAAGAGGAGACTGAGAGGAGACCTCATTGCCCTCTACAACTACCTAAAAGGAGGTTGTAGTGAAGCTGGTGTTGGTCTCTTCTCTCAAATTAGTAATGATAGGACGAGGGGAAATGGCCTCAAGCTGCATCAGGGGAGGTTCAGATTAGATATTAGGAAGAAATTCTTCACTGAGAAGGTAGTTAGGCACTGGAATAGGCTGCCCAGGGAGGTGGTGGAGTCACCATCCCTGGAGGTGTTTAAAGAACGAATAGATGCGGCGCTTGAGGATATGGTGTAGTGGTTAGAGAGATGCTAGGAGTAAGGTTGGACTTGATGACCCTGGAGGTCCTTTCCAACCATAATGATTCTGTGATTCTGTGAATCACTGGTATACACCAATTTCTAATCTTGAGTCATATTTGAGGGAAAAAAGTCCCTAACAAAACCCACAAAACTGTATGAGTCCAACACATGACATAGATGATTCTCATAACCAGTAACTGCAAGTTTCATTTGTGTTGGTTTATTTGTCTAGCCACCTGTTGCCATGTTCATCACAGAAAGCGGTAGCGTCACTTCAGCTCTGGAATGCCAAGACCCAGGTCAGACATTGGTCAGCGCCATGGAAAATACTTCAGTGCTGCCAAGGAATTGCTCACAGCATCTGTTTCTGCAAGGTGACTGTTACCACTGCAAGTGGGTTAAACCTTGCTACTGTGACCATGGTTAAAGCCAGTAAGTAGTATCTTGCTCTGTACCTTAACTATGAACAGATGCCTCACAGCCTGAAGCAGAGTTATGAAATACATACAGAAGTCCACATCAGCAGTGGGCTGCTCTCTCAAACCAGCCAGGTTTCTTAGCACCACTGCCACATGTTCCCAAACTTGCATTTATAAATGTTCCTATTTTGGTTATTTTTAAAAACCTTTGTAGCAGCTTCTTGTACTAGTCAGGAGGAGCCCACACATCTGTCAGTTACTCAGTCAACTATTTCCTTGCTGGACTACTACTTTACACAACAGCATCTAAGCTCTTTAAAATGGCATTGATGCACATGAGATTCCAAGAAAGACACCAACACAGAAGAGATAGCCTGGCTGGCAGTTCCATTCTGTCCAGAATCTCCTCTCCCACTACCACCAGCTGCAGCATTACCTTCTATTAGCCATGACCAGAAGAGGCAGCCTGCCCCTCCCCTCCCAAACATCACTGTAATTTGCCACAGCTTAAAAGGTTCTAAAGCAAATTAAAAAGAAGTGCCTCCTAAAAGTCACCTCTCCCTTCCTTTCAGGTGCAGAGGGAAGGTTTCCTCTGCATGGAGCAGCTCTGCTCTGCAGGAGTACTCTGGGCCTGTTCTAACCATCCAAGTACATCACCCACCCTCAGAGCTTCCAACCCTCAGCAGCTCATGAAAGGTGAGAGCAAACATCACATCAAGACAAAAGCTCTATCAACAAACATGGTCACTAAAGCACAGTCCTGAAAGTCTTGAAACAATAGCAAGTTAAATCAAGATGTCCCATAACAGCACTGGACATGACAACTTCACCTTCTTAAGGGAACCTACATTATACTGCGGCCAATAAGATATATGGGAGGAAAAGAAGTTAAAGCCTTTGTTGTTTCTTCAGGTTTTCCCATGGAAATCAGTTTCACCCTCCCTCCAGCCAAAACTGTCAGCATTTCTCCTGTAAGTCAGACTGTGGGTAATCAACTTTCCCAGAGCACTTTCTGCAATTTCTGTACTTCAGACAACATGGGTAATCACTGTAAATGAAACCCGCAGAACTCACAGGACAGCCCCACTCCATGATGAACACAAGCCGTGTTCTCACTCTTCTAGCAGAGAGAAGAGTTTTCTCTGCACTCCTAAAATGTGTTTCAGATATGGTTAAAGTTATTGACAGACTGTTCATCTCTTTTTGGAGAGGAAAGGCAGGATAAGGATCTTGTTCAGCATGTCAAGAAAACTCAGCTTGGCGAGAACATTACCAACAACATTGATATGTTCGCATTCAGCCACTTCTCTAGATCTGTCTTTAGAAGAGCTGTGCTCTGTGCAAAAGCACCAGTCCAAAAGCTGACTGATTAGCCCTTAAAAAGAAAATCAATCAAGGAATTCTTACCTTAAAAAGACCAGTTGCAGAGCTATCTACTGGACACATATTTCTCTCATAGAAACTGAACAAAAAATTCTGCCTTCCTCTCATTGGGTTCCTACATCAGAACCTTCACTGAAGAACCAAGAAGCAGAATTCAGCTGCCTGGGCAAAGCTGCTGTAGGGAACACCAAATATAAGGAATGCAGATAGCAGTTCTATTAACATTCAGGTGACACGTAGTACATAAATAAACCCCCACATTTCTGTAATACATTACATTCCAAGTAAGATCCTACTGCATGGCTTTTCCTGAATTCATAACATCTTGAAAAGAGGACTTGATCTGGTGAAATGTGTTCGTGTGAACACAGCCCTTGTGGGTCTTGTTCATGTCACCTCAGCCTCAGTTCAACAACTGCTCCAGCCCACAGCTGTGTGCATGACAGTCCAGCCTTTTTTCCTCTCGTTCTCCCTAACGCAAGATGCCCAGTTTCATAAATCAGACAATATAGTGAGCACTCCAGATAAGCCCTTCATTACATTACTTGCCCTGTGTCAGCCTCTGCATAACAAAGCAACTCAGCCAGTTGCCAGGAACTACACCTTAGGTACTTCAGTGCTTCTAAAAGGGCGCAACAGGACATATGTTCATAATTCTTACAACCAAAATAGCGACGAATCACTTGTACTATTTAACATACCACTGAAGACATCATCAGATGGAAGGGAGGGAAATTATTGTTGTGTTCCTTGGAAAGCACAAGGCACTAGTGCTGCAATAAATATCTGTCTTCTTTCATAATTCTATCTGAAAAACCTTTGTCCACCTCCCGTGGTCTCTGTTGTTATCATTACACTTTAATAGCACAGCCATAAATTTAAATGCAGTCAGCTGCATGACATCAGCACAGCTGTGCAGCTAGTCTAATTGCTCTGAGTGATGTCATTCATCAATTCCAAACCTGTCTGACCAGACACCATTTTCCCCTATAAGGTAACTCATCCAGTACTGAATTTATACCCAGACCATATATAACGTGTTCCAGAGAAACTGTAAAATTATTTCACTGAAGCCATGCATCAGGCTGTTGTTAAAGGCTGGAAAAGAAAAAGGGCATTTTAGCTTATTCACATTGATAATAGCTCATTTCTGTGAGCCACAAGATGAACCTTGACAAGAGCCAGGCATTGTGCCTTGCTTACATGGAAACACCAGCTTTACCTCCTACCTACAACTCCTCTGTCCCATGCTTTGTTCCTCCTCCCTCTCAAGAGCCTTCACATTGCTCCTGTCTACTTGTACAGCTGCCTATTGAGAAAGCTTACACATTTCTATAAACATTGCTTATGCTTGTGACAGCTCTGTAATAAATATACCTACTGAAGTGCATTTCAGACCACTTCTTTTAAAAAAGCACAGGACAAATTTTTGTAGCTGTAGATAAGAAAATGGTAATAACTTTCTATTGGAAAGATGCTATAGATATGCTGTCTTGAAGAATAATTGCCTCTTAAAACCACACACTGCTTTTATTTGCTTTACAGTTACTAAAATGCCCCAAACCAAACTATCAGTTTATGTTTTAGCAAAAGTGCCCTAATTTAAAGCAATTATACTCATGCATTTCAAAGCAAAAACTGAAATAATGAGACCAGAACAAAGGATTTACTTCAGTTGTATTTTTTTGGCATAATCTGTGATTTATTCACATAACTAAGTTTTCAGTTCACGTGATACCAAGGCTGGAATAAATGTATTATTTTCTAAAATAAAAGCCTCATTATTTCAATACAATACATTACCAAGCAGCTACATTAAGTAGCATTGCCATTACCAATATTCTATCGGTAAATCAATTCTATAGATTTTACAAGTGTCTCCAACACAACTAAAGGCAAAATTCTATAATAAATTAATCTAAATCAATGTCATCTGGCACAACAATCTTGTCATTTTTGTGTTTAAACCAATAACCTTTTTAGTGTATCTTGATACACTGCACCACTATAGAAGGAAATGCAACCACAGAGGGTACAGGTGGCTAAGTCCCTATTTAGAAAAACAAACAAAAACCCAAACCCACAAGAAACAAAAAACACACCACCACCAAAAAACGCCAACAACAACAAAAAAAAAAAANGAAAAAAAAAAAAAGAAAAGAAAAGAAAAAAGAAAAACAACTCAGAAAACAATCAACAATTATTTTTATAAATTCTACACAACTACTTGCGTTGTTCTCCCAAGGCTCTGCAGCCCAACCATTTCTGAAAGAAAAAATCTCCATCAACAAAAAGCTCTGTTTGCAGAGCTTATATCTAGAGAGTCTTTTTCTGTAAAATATAGTCTAAAAGTAACTATTGGATTTTAACATAAGAATACCTGAATGTAAACTGTTACTGTTATCAGCACTTTCTTCCCACCCAAGCAAAACTTGTTCTATGTGCACTTAGGGAACATACTGAACGGACAACTGTAGCTCCTCTGTGAAGTGGCAAGCAGCCAGGATGTCTCCAAGAAGTCTAAAATAGCTTTGCAAACATATGTTGGAAAAAGATACTGCCTTTGAGAAAAGGAACAATAATTCAAATGCAGTCCGTACAAGAGTTCATTGCTTTATAAGTCCCCACACGGTGAAATGCGAGGGACATGCAAGGTAGAAAAGCACAGCAAGCATAGCTTTTGCAGTTGTTACTACATGGTTTATTTCTTCTCTGTGCAATATTTTGCTCAGCCACTGTGTCTGGGCCAGGAATAAAATGCCACCTAAAAGCAGAAGGGTAGCATGCAATCCTAGAATCCTGGAATGGTTTGGGTTGGAAGGGACCTCAAAGGTCACCTAGTTCCAATCCCCCTGCCATAAGCAGGTACACCTCCCACTAGACCAGGTTGCTCAAAGCCCCATCCAGCCTGGCCTTGAACTCACTTCCAGCCTCACTTCCAGTGATGGAGCACCCACAAATTCCCTGGGCAACCTGTTCCAACCTTTGACCAGGGCTCCCAGGCTATCTCTGTTAATGCAATCTTCATGTCCTGTTATAGTAATAATAATAATTTAATAATTTAAGATAACATTTATAAAGTACTTCAAGATCAGGAACAATGTTTTATTAGTCCACCTGTGCTTTAACATGGTCTCACAAGGTTACCTTACCAAGCATTCCTGCTCTTCCTTTGACCTGGAGAAGATGCATTAGCGAGCAACTTGCTGAGGCGAAACGAAAGCAAGTCCTCTCTTCCTCGTTCAATTAACCACTACACAGCAGACCCTTTTATCACAATGTTCCTTTTAGGAAGGTGAACTGCTTTGAAAATACCCCTTCCTCCCCCCAAAAGGCGCCTTGATCTAACCTGTTAGATCAAGTTGTCAGACATTTTTCATTAACATGAAACATATGCCAGTGTCCACACACAAAGTTTGCAATCCTTACTCTTGCAATGGAGGGAGCAACCTTTTCTGTTTGAATAAAATCCAAAAGAATTTTGGCTTATACCCACACCTGTCTTCAAGATTATTTCAGAAACGCTATGATTAGAATGGAACCACATGTCTTACTTGGGCAAGTAATAGAAAAAGTATTCTCTCAGTGTTTGCTAATGAATAACCATTATCAATAAGAGCAGCCCAACGAACTGTGGTGAAACAGTTATTGCAAATATGTATTTCATGGACCAAATATTCAGTATCTTTATTTGTTATTCAAGAATCTATTTGTCTTTTTTCTGGCCAGAAGTTTTCTTTTGTATTGAAAGTTTTCTTGTTTTTTGACTCACTAGTTCTATGGATAGCAGGACAAAATCCTCAAGAAATTCAGGCCCTGGAAAAAGCCTGGGCTGACATGTAATTTCTGTCTTTTTTCACCTAGAAGAAAATTCCATCCCAGTAAAATTTATACCTTTTTTCTTCCTTTCTTTGGAAGAGTTGGGGCTGTTCAGCCTGGAGAAGAGAAGGCTCCAGGGCGACCGTACAGTGACCTTCCAATACCTGAAAGGGGCCTATAAGAAGGCAGGGGAAGATCTGTTCTCGAGGATCTGTAGCGACAGGACAAGGGGAAAGGTTTTAAACTAGAAAAGGGTAGATTTATGTTAGATATTAGGAAGAAGTTTTTTAATATGAAGGTGTCTGAGCACTGGAACAGGTTGCCCAGAGATGTGGTGGAGGCCCCATTACTGGAGTCATTCAAGGTCAGGCTTGATGGGGCTCTGAGCAACCTGACCTAGTTAGAGATGTCCCTGCTTGTTGTAGGGGGCTTGGACTAGATCGCCTTTAGAGGTCCCTTCCAACCCAATACATTCTGTGACTCTAGATTCTAATGTACTAGTTGGTGCCCTAAGTAGTCTTGGGATAACACATTAAAGATCTATTAAAATACACTGTCATTCTAAGAATAAAACTAGTCTGCCTCGAAACTTGAGCTGTAAGTCAAACGTAACGTTTCATTTACCATAACTGCATATGAAAGACTGCTATGGTACTCGATTAGGCATTAACACACATTTCTACAGAATCATGTATAAGGTAACTACCTGTTGTTTATGCAGAAGGAGAGACCATCTGTGACAAAAACTTATCTACTTCTTCAGAACAATGAGATTTTTCAAAATAAGCTAAACACTTATCAGAAAAGGTTTGATAAGAATAATTTGAAGATAAATAGAACATCAGCATCAATACGACAGCATCTCTCATCTTTGAGTTATTCTCTTTTTGCAGACTACTACCTGAGGAATATCTAGAGGTAGGGTCCGCCATTGCCTCATTCCCTGCATGTTTATCACATGCATTCACTGCTACCCTTTCTCTCTCAAAGTTGTAAGAGGACCAGCTGGGAGTTTTGTCAGTGTCCAGATAGGCAGGACAGCTAGCTTTCAAAAAATGAGTATGTTGCACTGTGCAAACGCTCCTTGGCCACTGGGAGTATTTTGATCCAATTCTTTGGGTTTCCTTTTGTCTTTTTGCATTATTGGCACCAAAATACTACCTATAATACTTGCTTAATCAAAGAAAAGACACTTTCCTCATCAGACATTAAGGAAAATTTGAACTGTCACCAAGGCCATCTCCATTAACAGTCAGTTTTCATTACTCTTGTGAACTGTTAAGCCAATAACTCTGGAATATTTTAGATTCCCTAAAGGTAGTAATGGAACAGTAAGCATAATTGCTTACCAGTACATTATTCTATGGGATAAATATTTTTACTAAGTATGAAGCTTCCTTAGCAGAGGAGAACTTTTCACTTTACCACTTTAAAAGACAATAAAGCCATTATGACCTCTCTTACTTCTGTGCTTTCAGTCATAAAACACATTCAGATACAAAGCAAGCGTTCAGCCTTGACTCGTGATTCTGTCAGAATCAGTAATTTCTGGAAATCAAATACACAATTTGCTACAAAATGGCAAGTACGTACTGTAAACATTGCAAACCTTAATGTGAAGTAGAATGGTTCATTTCATCTTCCATATGCTTGTGGCTTCTAAAAAAAAAAAGGCAATTTTGAAGCAAAAGATTTATGCAATTTACAGGTACTATTTCATGTTAATGGTGAAAGTCACAAGAAAAAGGTTTATTTTTTAAAATCTAGAAAACTTTCTAACTACAGCTGCCACTAACTATGCACAGCCAGTGCTGTGAAGGGTCATTTTTCAAGTATGTGCTTCTTATGACCACGTAGTGTAACACGGAGCATGTACAGGTTCCCTGTGAACATGCTAAAATCATAGGTTAGAGATACTTGTATCAGGCAGTTATGGCAAAGCCAAGCCCTCTCATTGGCAAATGGCACCAAGATGATTTTTGCAACACCAGAGTGTCATGTGATCAAGGTATAATCAATAAGGGCAATAATGCCACAGCTACACAGCACCAAGTTCACTACAAGTTGGGAACTCAAACTCAAACTCAAGCTTCTGCTGCCTGCAGTACAGTTGGCATCACTGTCTGTATTAGCAGGCTACAAAAGCCAGAATTCAATTCTGACAACGCTTTGTTGATTTTAGGGGAAAAAAAAAATAAATTAAAAAATCAATCCAATAGCCTCTCCAGCATCACAGACCAGTATAAATGTATTAGAATACAGGAAATAAATTCCAGCACCTTTTAAGAGTCTTCATGAAGCCAAAATCTTTACTGTGTGCCTATCATCAGTGCAACTGCTCAAAAACAAACAACACCGACAAAACCATAAAGGTTCGTATCAGTTTCCCTAAAGACTCTGCTATAGCAGTAACTATATGGTTTATTACACTGCATCAGTGAAAGCAGATCTTTTCCAGGTCTTTATGGATTCAGTTCTGGGATTCATTCTCCAGGGACAGAAATAACAATTTTAAAAACTTCTCACAGACACATAACAGTTTTCCTTGATATACAAGTACCATATACCCTTCCACTTGTCAAAAAAAAGCCTCTAACACCCAAGAAAACTGAATCATCAGAATTGGAGGACTTAGTTTTTGATATTTTATTAGGTATCTATTTTACACACAGTCTGAACATTAATCTTCTGCAGTCGGTGAACAACAGAAGTAATTTCAGGACTATTTTACAGTTAAGAGTTAGGGATGCAATGTCTACACCTCACAGAGTGACAAAAGACTGCCTCTAGGATACAAACTCACTTCTTTCAAGGGGTTTTGTCACAAAAACACACTAAAAAAGAATAATTGTGTGTTTCTGCCACTAATATCTTCCTTAGCCTTTCATCCAAACTCCTCTATATTAGCAGCTCGACTGCCCACTAGAGAAGCAAATTAATCTGGTGGCCTTAGCCTACACATAGCACAGGCTCAGTTACTCATCTGATCTATGAAGATAAACTATTGAAAGAGCTAAAAAGTAAAGGTCTTCCAATGCAGCATGAAGTGTTTATGAAGGAAGAGCGGTTATGTCTGAGGAAAGGTCCATTTCAGCTTCTGAGTTTGAAGTTCTGCCCACACTGGGAGCCGTAAGTCTCCCAGTTTACCTAAATCACTAGTTTCCAGTCTACCAAAAGGGTTATGCCCACATTGCCCCTTCCATCCTGAACTCCAGACCTGATAGCACAGACCCCTGCACTTTGCATCTGTTAGAGGTTGCATAAAAACAAACTCATAAGCTACAGCAGTACTTGGTAAAACTCTGCTGAGCAGTCTCCCAGACACAGAATAACCTCCATGGTCAGCAACAGCAGCCCATCCCCACGCTGACCACTCTTTCCCCTACTTCAAAAAAGTCATTGCACACCAGGGAAAAATCCGCCCAGCTGCTGAAGACCTATGTTCCCCTCAGGAGCTACTGCTAAGCGTCTTTGAGGTGACTACTGAACACCATTGCTATGAGTGCTGCAGCTTCCTCATCAGCAGTCACTGAAACAACAACAGCTCAGGGACCATCTAGACTGACTGTCACAGATTCCCATCATGTCTCTTTGATGAACGAATTTTCTCTAAGGCACAAGAATCTTTGTCATCTTAAAGACTTTTAATTCAGTTTAACACCCACTTAGAGAAATCAAAAGACTTCTCTTAAACACTATGAATAGTAACTCTAGCCCACAGGAAGGACTTGCTACTATGGTTTAAGAACTTTTTTTTTTTAAATGCTCCAACATGAGAAACAATAACTCAGGAGGACAATATATCAATGCTATAATTTACAGGCAGTGTGGGACATGTGACACGTGACATGCAAGAGACTGATTTTGTTTTCTAGGTTTGATCAGAACCTAGCAACTGTCTGAATTTGGTGCCCTTGTCAGCTTATAAGCTCCAGCTCATGTTAAACTGTCACTTCAGACATACCTTAATGATCCTCACTACCCTCAATCACAAGACAAAAAAGAAGTCTTTTTCTGATGACATAACATACAAAATTTCATCTGCATCCAAGTAACAGAGTATTTAAAGCCAAAACACATATCAGCTAATAAATACAGCTCGGTCAGCAGGGCACACCACAGGTCCCCTTGTCACTATCCCGGCTACTATTGCATAGATGGGATGGAGAAGAAACAGGGCGCAGAGCTGTTGGCTAAGCGACACATCTTGTGAGTGCAGCACAGCACCCTAAGTGGTGGTTCACAAAAAAAAGCCTGTTACACACAAACGTGTGGATTTTTTCAAGATTATGATTGAGCAAGATTTCTTAAAGGAATACATGGCTGTGAGTAGGAAAAAAACCTACACATGATATACACATGCTACATCAGGATTTTTGCTAGCGTCCTAAAAACCTTCATATAGTTTTGTTTCTCAGCTGTGACCTGGGCCTAGCCTCATCATCCACTTCAATGACTCAGATCTCTCCTGATTTCTGTGCATAGGGGACATTTCAGAGTTCAGTATTGGTATTTTAGCCCTGTAAGATGTTTTTGTAAATCTGTTTGTTCACTGTGTCCTCCCTTTGAAGGGGGAACAGAGAAACCAAGCAAAATGCAGAGGAATCACACAACTGCATTCTGAAAAAACAAATTACTTTCTCAGTTCCTCGTACACCTGATGCCACTGAATGCTCCAACTGCAGCCACGTCAGGACACGTTTTCTCCCCAGTATTTCTGAGGAGGCACTTGCAAGTGGGAGTAGAAGTGCAGGTTGAAACACTAGAGGGCAACAGATGTCCTCTAATAAGCTTAAGGGAGCCCTTACGTATGTTTAGCAAATAGTCCCTTCTTACTTTTGACAGCAATATTATCTTCCCTCGATTTCAAGCTCTAGTTCAAAACTTGTGCAAAGATGCATCTTGTACTATGTAAGCCAGGCTACATGAGTATGTGTATGCTCACTGAATGCCAATGCAAGAGAAAAAAAGAGGAGTTGGGATGATTTCCTTCCAGGGTTCTGCTGATGTTAGTGAATGGTCTTACAGATCTACAATTTTTGATAGACAAATTCACGCTGAGCCATGATATGATCTTCCCATGAAACATTTTCAACCGTTTCCAATAATAATTCTGTACAGAACAAATGAAAGAATCTTCTGCTTATATATGAAGATACTGTTTTCCAAAAAGTGTGGGGAAAATGTGACACTTGTGTGTGTTGTTCACTTACCAATTTGTGTATGACATTAAAGAAGAAAAAACAATTAGATCAGTTGCATGCAAACCTTCTCTTTTACCCTTTGCTAAATTTGTCCCAGGTTAGTAGAGGGCATAGTTTTGCCACTTGACAGTTTTCATACCAGTTGAACAAGATAAAACACATTCTGCTGAGAAGACAATTCCTTGGGGTTTGATAATTTAACAGGATCTCTCCGTTCTTAAGAAGCATAACAGTCCCCAGATGGGACAGAAAGTAAAGTATTGTAGGGAGACCTTTCAGGGTTCATAATCATAGGAACCTTTATAATCATAGGAAAGTGGAATAGCATCATTTAAAGAACTGCTTGAACTAATAATTATGATTATGGATGAAGAAAGAAGCTTGAAGTTGAATGAACTAAACCCATGCTTAGTATGAACAGTCCTCATGAAACCAATGCCAGGTTTTAACCAAGAACAAAGGGGTGAGCACAGGCCCAAAGTGGAAGGCTTTGGACCTGGGCAGAAGTGGAGTTTCTACTCCCTGAGACAAGCACTGTTATAATGACTTTTGGAAAAGAAAGCAGCAGTGGCTACTACCAACTTTAAAACAAGATACAGCTGCTTGTATCAAATCAGACCGATACTCTTCTGACCAAGTCTGAGGACACCTTTCTAATGCCTTACAATAGGAAGCCAAACCACCCATGTCTTGCCACCAGATATCTGCTGATAAAGTGACTCTTCATGTCTTGCCCTGATTAGAGAAAACATCTGTTACCAGGTAATCACTTCATTAATTCAAGCAGCAGTGATTTTTTTGGTAAATACTGCTATTTGGGATAGCCATGTGGGTATCAGAGCACTACTATATGACAGCATTTATTTTCTCCTTAGGGCTTCAGGGAACTTGTCCATAAATTCTGCAAAAATAACTTCAAAAGACAGTTTCCAAAGACCTGTTTTCATAAGCCAGAATATAGAGTAAGCAAAGAGGGGGGAGCAGGGGGGAAGGAAAACCATCATTTTTTATTACCCTATAGCATCCTTGTATCTTCCCCCTTCTAGTCCAGAATACTTCTGTCTTAGTGTTAAGACACAAGTGTGTCTTAGCACAGGGTGACTCGCTCTTGAGATGAATCATATCCATGTAACTGAAGGCAGCTATTTTCTAAAGGTGCCCTTCCTTTTCTAGTGAAGTAAGATGAGGAAGATGATGAAAGGCAGTCTGCTGGTCAAAGCAGTTCAGTTTTGTAAGACAAAAACCAATCCCTCTGCTTCCGCTACTTGAGTTACTGGTTAAGTGTGGCTAAGTAGCAAGTCAAGCTTTACAAAGGCAATTGCTAACTGGATACAACAGACTTTCTCAAGTGCCTGGTGTTACTGGGGTTGGAGTCATTAAAAAGCTGAATGCCTGCAGTTGTGATGAGAGATGACAGATCTTCTTTAAACATGGCTATTTATAGCACTTCATGTGCTCTTCAAAGAAACCCACAAAATCAACAAAGCAACAACAAGAACAAATACCTGGCCTCTTACCCCCAAAAAACCTAACAAAACAAAACAAAAAAAAACCCCAACAAATCAACCCCAAACAGATAGCTGGGTTTTCCCCTACCAGAAAAATTAAATAGTGAGCACCTGTTTTGCTTAACTTCTTGGCCTCACCGCCCACCTGCATTTCTCACTTACCTTTCCTAACTCAGAAGTACTACAAGAAAAAACTATTTAATAAGCATGCAACAATCTGCTAACCTTCTAAAAAACCATGGAAATATTAACTCTGTCTAGACTCTGCTCTAAAGATGAGTCATTTCAATAAAATACAAAATAGTAACGGCTGTTCTTTTAATGAACACTTCCCACTCAGTGAAGGGATGGAGGTGTCTCAAGGAGAGTGGGGAGCCATGCTGTGACCTTCACAGAAAAGGCCACATGTGACAGTGAGCATAGTTTTAAAGTTGGGTTGTCTCAAATGTCTTACTATTTTGCCTTACAAATTCACTATGGATTTTTAATGGAACATTTGTATGGTATGTATTTGCTTATTTGTCCATTATAGAAATGAACTGTCAGTGAAGATCTTAATAATTCTCTTATCAAGTGTGCTCCATGACACAGCTAGGTTTGATTACTAGCCCAGAAAAATACTTAGAAGAGATGCCAAGTTTCTGTATTTTGGTGTGACATGCTTACACAATGGCAACGACAGCCTTATTCTTGCTGGGATTCAGTCCCTACACAAAGAGCAGAGAGAGCCGCATGGACTGTCAGTAGCATGGAGGAGGTGGCTAGCTAGCATAAGAGCTCTCAGAGGTGGACAGGCTTGGTCCTTGCAAAGGTCTCCTGGTGTTATAGATCAGCCCAGGTTGTGTAGAGGCTATGGTAGCATTTACAAAAAAAGGAGATAATTAAGACAGTCACATGTCCATCCTGCCACACATACCACCCACCTCCCTCAACCCAAATCCCTTTTCTCTTTTCCTCCTCTCAGGCTTGGGAGAGAATCCTGAAAGGGGGATTTTGTAATTTCATTTTCCTCCTCCAGCTTCTCTAAGCACTCTCACCTTGTGGATCTTGAATGCAGAAGTTATTCTTCACTAGCCTGATTGCGCTAGAAGCCTCATCGCAGAAGCAAAGAGAATATAGCTTCCCATGCAAAGCCATTGTTGTTCTGACTCAGCAAACCAGAAATTCAACATGTTCTACAGCTGGCCTTAGATTTAGATAAAACTCATCCTCACACACAGAGGGGAACACAGATAGACAAGACCAGCACAGAATCCCAAATAAGCCCCTGCCCAGCTACTCCCAGGCTCATCTCAGGATGAGCCATCAGCCCACCAAAGGCCCATCTCTACATGTCCCAGCAGTCTCAGCCCCACTGCCCACACACTGACCCATCAAGAAGAGACAACAGGGGCTCTGCAGAGAGTGTCTTTTGGACTCTGCCTAGGGGTATTGGGCACATTATGGGATGCAAGGGAAGAGGATTTGGGGGTTGCACAGGACTTACTATGGGGTTTTGGGGAGGTGGGAGGAAGAAGCATGGAAAAATAGAGGGATAAGGGAATCAAAAGGACCAATCACACGTCAGCAGGTGACTTGTCAGGATACTTGTCTGGCTCTGTCCTTCACCTGACCAGCACAGTCTGTCCTGCCTTCTCATTGAACTGTGTTTTCCTGAGGGGGTAACTCTCTATTCTGGGTGCTCGCGTGTGTATACGTGTGTGTTCAGGGCTCCAGCTACCAGCAACTGGCACGAGTGCAAGTCTGGAAGTGAGCATTTGATCACTAGCAAATACCAAACAGGGCTTGCTGGTGAGTAGGTGAAGCACCTAGGGACCCAATGGGCTGTCTGTCTCCAGTGGTGAGACCACTGGAAGAGCTGACTATGGAAGGACCAGTGGGATCACAGCCAGCTGTTCATGAGTCAGTAGAGCCTGGAGGTCGACCAGACACCCTCCTTGTGCCTGTGTCTCTCTGACGGCAAGACCATGGGGGGTTGGCTATGAGAGGAACCCACGAGGTCCTGGCAAACTGTGTGTGTGCAGAGGTCTGGACCAGCAGCAGAGGGGTGGCTGTGAGCCCTGTTGGCTCATATGTCCACATGCCAGAAACTGGGGAGGCCAGGGTCCAGGGGAAGCTAGCAGTCAGGCTGCATGCCTACCCCCAGCTGCTGGAGAGACCCACATGGTACGTAAGTGTGTGCATACATAATTATATATGTAACTATAATTAGCAATAATTAATGCTAACCATTGACAGCAATTCTATAATAACTAGTTATTAATATGTATTAAGGACATGTTATTAATATATGGATAATATATAATTAATAGGGTGCATGTATATGTCTACATCAAGAGAGACACATATAATTACGTATTAATGTTTCACACTGAGAGACCTTCACATTGTTCAGCCAGAGAGGAGAACAGGATGAGGCCGTTGGTGCTATGTGTGTGCCTGCATTGATCTGTGTGGTCAGCCAGGTAAGCGTGTGCTGTATAGATGCAAGAGGAATTCACACTCAGCCCCACCAGTGGTTGGAACCAAGGGCACGGAGCTGTGGCAAACTTCCCTCCATTTAGCTACTGGACCAAGCCCCTCCCCATTCCTAACATACAGAGTCTCTCTTGAATTGTCTATGTACTCCACATGTTCTTATAGCCATCCACTCCGTAAAAATAACTAGCCATGGCTCTGATAAGTACTTCTATTCCTGAAGTCACTGGCCATTAGATAAATCCTAGGCTCTTCAGTGGCTGTGCTGGACTAGACCTTCTTATGAGGTTCAACAAGGCCAAGTGCAGGGTCCTGCACCTCAGCCGGGGCAACCAGTGTTATCAATATAGGTTGGGAGAGGACATACTGGAGAGCAGCCCTGTGGAAAGGGACTTGGGAGTGCTGGTGGATGAAAAACTGGATATGAGCCACCAATGTGCAAATGCAGCCCAGAAGGCAAATCACATTCTGGGCTGCATCAAAAGAACTGTGGCCAGCAGATCAAGAGAGGTGATTCGGCCCCTCTACTCTGCCCTGGTGAGACCTCACCTGGAGTATTGCATCCAGTTCTGGAGCCCCCAGCACAAGAAGGATGTGGACATATTGGAGCATGTCCAGAGGAGCGCCACCAAAATGGTCAGAGGAATGGAGCATCTCTCCTACAAAGACAGGCTGAGAGAGTTGGGGCTGTTCAGCCTGGAGAAGAGAAGGCTCCAGGTAGACCTTACAGTGACCTTCCAGTACCTGAAGGGGGCCTACAGGAAGGCAGGGAAAGGTCTATTCACAAGGGTTTGTAGTGATAGGACAAGAAGTAATGGTTTTAAGCTAGGAAAAGATAGATTTAGGCTGGATATTAGAAAAAAGTTCTTTAGCATGAGGGTGATAGAGCACTGGAACGGGCTGCCCAGAGAGGTGGTGGAGGCCCCATCCCTGGAGTCATTCAAGGTCAGGCTCGATGAGGCTCTGAGTAACCTGACCTAGGTAGATGTCCCTACTTGTGTAGGGAGGTTGGACTAGATGACCTCTAGAGGTCCCTTCCAGCCTAGAACATTCTATGATTCTATGATTCTTCTCTGTACCAACAGCCACTGTAGCTCACACGCTCCATAAGGCTTGTGACAACAACTACACTATAAGTTACTGGTATCTGTTAAAGAAATCCTTTGACATCTGAAACTTTTGAAGTTACATACTTCAAATTAGCAACCAACCATATAGTTCACTTCAAGGGCTTTGGTCTCAATCACAAAGCATCGAAAATAAATACAGCCCTGCATTTTGTTGCACAGGAAAGGAAGAAGCAGAAACAATACTATATCTGGAAAAGTTTTCATTTTGATGAGCTGTATCTCAGGCAAACCAATCAGCTACGGTAAGTTATTAGAGAACCACATACAGTTCCCAGAGAGACCCAACTCACCTGGATGGCCACTATCAACAGCCTTATCAAGAAGGCTGACTGAAGGCATTGACTTTATTCTCAGCCAAGTGACCAACCACTGCTTGCTCAACTGACAGTAGTTTCTGCTACTCCCAGGGGCTCTGTGCCTGGGCTTCCCCAAAGGGGTTAAGATTCTGTCCAAGACCTTATTTCTTCCTGTGCCCTTGCCAAGTGGGTGAAGACAGCCCTCAAAGCTGTTTGGCCAAATGCAGAACAAAGTCTCATTAAGTTTTCAGACATGTTTTCACACACTACAGTCGTTTTGCTTCAACATCAGAGCAAAAAAATAATTTCCAACCTGCATGCCAGGAAACTAAAAAAACTTCAGTTCCTTACCAATAATCACAGTAGTACAAAACAACACAGCAGCTATCCTAAGGACGGAGGTGAATTCTGACCTAGGAGCATTTTGATATATATGAGAGGGAGGAAAATATTCCCTGCTGATAAATTCTTACTTCCTAGCTAACATACAGTGATGATTGCAAGTGCAAAATTCACCAGAATGATATTAAGGCATCTCAAACATAGTTTTCTTCCTTCCCATGATATGGAAGAAACTAGACAGTCACAGCTCTGCTCATGCTCTGCTATTGTCACCTCCTCTTCAAGTGATACAACTAGTACAGCATTTTCCAAGTCAGATACTGCTGTACATGTCTCAAGGTCCTAAAAAGTTAAAATATTTCCTAGCTTCTCAGAGATCCAATAGCAAAATTAAGATACCTGATTGCCATTTTTTACTTTTTCCCTCAGGGTCATACAGTGAGAGCAAGTGCAGGACAGCCACCTAATGTGTACCAGTCAGTCATTTGCATCTACTGGTTTCTCTTTCAAGAAACCTTTTGGCCTGAACACAGAGTTCCCCACCGCGCAAGACAAACTCTGTCCTTAGAAACTACAGACTTTAGCTAGTTATTAAACCTCACAGTCGCCTTCTCTGGTAAGAAATAGTTTTTCTCCTGGCTCTTTCATCCACTGGCCAGATTTCCTCCTATCTTTCATCAGGCTCAAGAAGCAGAGATTAGGATAAACTTTCCATGACTATTGAAAGGCTTAAAGAGAAGCAACAGAATGGAAAATTCTGTCACAGAAAAAAAAAAAAAAAGCCACTTCTACACAGAAGAGAGAGACTGGCATATTGTTTTTGTAGCCAAGAGATTTGGTTCCACAATAGCAGACACCGCCAACGCTAGCTAGAGCTAGATCTCCTTGATACAGCACCAAGACTGAAAAAAAAAAAAAAGAATGTGAAACTGCCCCAGTCCAACTGATTCTCCAGATCTGCAGGAAACAGTGGCAAAGTGGCTGGTCTCAGTCTGTGTATTTTATATGTTAAATCACAGAATCACATAATGGTTTGGGTTGGAAGTGACCTTTAAAGGTCATGTAGTCCAACCCCCTGCACTGAGCAGGGATATCTTTAACTAGATCAAGTTGCTCAGAGCCCTGTCCAACCTGACCTTGACTGTTTCTAGGGCTGGGGCATCTACCACCTCTCTGGGCATCCTGGGCCAGTGTTTCACCAGTCTCATTGTTAGCAGTTTTTTCCTTATATCTAATCTAAATATCTCCTCTTTTAGTTTAAAACCATCATCCCTTGTCCTGTCACAACAGGCCCTGCTAAAAAGACTGTCTCCATTTTTCTTACAGACCTCCTTTAGTACTGAAAGGCTGCAATAAGATCTACCTGGAGCCTTTCCTTCTCCAGACTGAACAACCCCAACTCTCAGTGCTTCTTCATAGGAGAGGTGTTCCAGCCCTCTGATCATTTTTGTGGCCCTCCTCTGGACCCACTCCAACAGGTCCATGTCTTTCTTGTGCTGAGGCCTCCAGAGCTGGATGCAGTACTCCAGGTGGGGTCTCACCAGAGCAGGACAGAGGGGTAGAATCACCTCTCTTGACCTGCTGGCCGTGTTTCTTTTGATGCAGCCTAGGATACAGCTAGTCTTCTAGGCTGTGAGCACACACTGCTGGCTTGTGTCCAGCTTCAGCTTTTCATCCACCAATACCCTCAAGGCCTTCTCTTCAGGGCTGCTCTCAATGCCATGATCCCCTAGATGGTATTGCCATTAAGGATTGCCCCAACCCAGG
>VZZY01006335.1:47190-117988 GCA_013400335.1 Eurystomus gularis | reverse complement strand
GTGGAAAATGTCTGGAAAGCTGTGGGTTTCCTTTTTACTCATATGCCTCTAAGTGGATTTGCTTTATTGCAATGCCAATAAATAATTTAAGCCATTTATATCAGACATCTTGTGATTCCATCCATTAGACTGGTGTGTTTTTTTTTCTGTTATGATGTTTGAAATTTTTGCTTTTTAAAATCTGGTGGTTCTGGCATGGATAGTGTTATTCTACAGATTTTTAGTCTTTAATTGGATGGATGTTTCACGCCTTACCAATGCTCTTGTAACCTCTGAGAAGAGCACCCATAGCTTTGTTGCCATCTGTAACGGAAGACATGGTACACAAGTTAGGAAAGTGTCAGCTTGTTCCCAGTTCTGCTAAAGACTTTAGGAGTACTTTTTAAGCTCTTTTGGTTCTGAAGCTCTTTATTTTCAAAATGGGTGTAGGATCTTTACTTTCCAGAAAGTTTAGAAAACCTTTCTGGAGGGAGACTAGGAATCTGATAAAAAAAATGCCTGCTCTTGAAAATCTCTTCTGGAAATTTTTCACTTCACCTAAAGCATAAGCTTTGCTCATGTCTAGTGCAGGATCTTTTGCCATCCAACAAAGAGTCTAATTTGTTGTGACAGATTTTTCTATCTAAACCACAAATTCATTATTTCCCCCTCCCTCTTCGTGCACCTAGAGCAATGCATGAGGTTCTCGTTTGTCTGCCTATATATCTGTCAGGTTCATTTCTACTCTATTTGTCATATTTGTAATCTCTGGAAACACTGGGTTAATCTCTTCTGGTTCTGGGATCATTAGGAAAGAGGTGCTTTATTAGCTCTTTGAGTGAGAGACAGTGCATCAAAGTTGTGCTGTGACAATAAAAATATGCTAGCATTCCCAGTGGCTCTAGCTATGTTTAAATATAGCTTAAAAGCCTATGCAAGATTGGTGGTGAGCTAATCAAAGACAGTGTGGTGGAAAGCACTAAAAAGCTGCCAGTCCTAAAGAAAAGAAAGTTATTGTGGTGGTTGCAGTTATTCTGTGGTACTCTCATTTATCATGTAACTCTTAATTGCTTACAATTAGGCAATTGTTTGAAATTTGAAGTCTTACTTTAGGGCCGGACCTCTGTGAGCTTTGTGTAAGTGGATGGATCCTGATACATTGTATGGCTTCCCCGAAGCCCACAGGCTTACTGACAGCATAACGTGAGTTTGTTGCTGGTTCAACACTTCTGTTAGTCAAGCAAGTTCTGAAAGGCCATTGCTGTGCTATCTTGATACAAAAGCTGTTTGCTATTTATTACTGTCTTAGAGCATCTTGTTTTGTCTATTTTACCTTCTAGATGAGTTAGAACATGTGCTCTTCCCTCTAGTAAACTCCTATTGGGAGTATTTGCTTTGTTTATACATGTTGCTTAGATCTTTTCTTTGAGTTTCAGCTGAGCCAGGAGAGTAGCTAAAGTGTGATGAGATTTCTCATACTCCAGTGTGTTGCTGGGCATTTGGATTTGAAGGGAGGGGTATGAATGCTGTTGCGATTCTCAGTCTGTTTCAAAGCTCTGTGAAGACAAATATTTTGATTCTTTAGTCAGTTTCTGTTGTGATCAGTGAGAAAGGAAGCTTAAAGGCACTTAAGGAACCTTTAACTGCTTAAGAGTCCAGCGCAGAGCCACAAAGATGATGAAGGGAGTGGAACATCTCCCTTATGAGGAAAGGCTGAGGGAGCTGGGTCTCTTTAGCTTGGAGAAGAGGAGACTTAGGAGTGACCTCATAAATGTTTATAAATATGTAAAGGGTGAGTGTCAGGAGGATGGAGCCAGGCTCTTCTCAGTGACACCCAATGATAGGACAAGGGACAATGGGTGCAAACTGGAACATAGGAGGTTCCACATAAATATGAGAAAACTTCTTCACAGTGAGGGTTACAGAGCACACGCTGCCCAGGGAGGTTATGGAGTCTCCTTCTCTGGAGACATTCAAAACCTGCCTGGACGCTTTCCCGTGTGACCTGATCTAGGAGATCCTGCTCTGGCAGGGGGATGGGACTAGATGATCTTTCAAAGTTCCTTCCAATCCCTAACATTCTATGATTCTGTGATTCTGTGTGATTCTACCTTCTTCTGAAAAAGCAAGATCTCTTCTGTAAAGACCATATTTCTCAGTTGGCTTTTTTTTTCTCTGATGTTCATGGTTAAATGCAGTAAGATACCCTGAAGGAACATATATTTTTTGTTTTGGATAGCTGCTCAAATAAAAAGCCAAAATATCTGAGGGTAGCCATTCTCTATTCAGGGCAATATGTAAATAAAAGAATAAACATCTGATTTCCAGGTAACTCACAGTGTTTTCTCATCTCTTGCACAGTTCCAGGTCTGTCTCACATGTGGCCAGAGTAAGAGCAAGCCACTTTCAGCTATCTCTGCTGCAAGAAGGTGGTGGGAAAAGGTCCATCCTGGCTTTAAGAAAGCATGCTGTAGATATGTCTGTTGTCAGCAGCTTCCTTTTCTCTGATACTCTATGCATCTTAGTTGTAGAAAGCCCTTTCCTGAGTATGTGATAGTGTCTGTTCTCTCTCATGCAAATGTTGCTAGAAGCCCTGGAAGGGAAATGATCCTGCCTGTTGCCCTGATGGGCTGTTGGTATAAATGGAGGGAGTTCCTTTGAAGTCACTATGGCTTTGCTGATTTACATGCAAATAATTTGTTGACACATTCTCATAGACTGTTTCCACGTTGTCTGGGAATGAGAATGATTAATATATGTCTCATATTTCTTGCTGATACTTGCTAACTTGACCTCTTCTCTTCCAGTTATGCTAATCTTCTTCCTGCAAGACTAAGCTGTTGTCACAATTTCCCTTTCCTCTTACTTTTTGTGAGTTAAAAAGATCACCCACAACAAGAGCATTTTTGTTAGAACTACATTATATTTATCCCCAGTCTTTTCTTCCAGCAGCTGCTGATTCATGTTGTTTCTTATTCTGTTGCCTCTTTCTCTCTTGGTTTATGCATGCTAAATCCCACTTTGCATTACTGTTGTGAACAGCAGAAGCCATGCCTGCTCTCATCTTCTTTCCTTGTATCTTCCACAGTACTGAAACAAACAATGAAAATATTTTGGTTGATGTTTCACTTGATGGCATAGAGTGCATCACTTTGTTCATCTCTGCTGAATTTCAGGCCTAAATAAGCATCTAGACTGACTTTCCGGTTCCAGCAGTCCTCTACAGCCAGAGGAAGTCTTTGTCCCAAAGTAGGATGAATAATGCTCAGGAGGTGTATGTCTTTCTCTTAAACTAAAATCTAAGACAACTCTCCTCCTCTGGGAGGGTGGAGAGAAGGGCACATGTCTGTGATTTCACAGGGTAGAAAAACCCTGTGAGAGCTGTTACCATAAAGTGAGTGAAAGGCCATAGGGGGAATCAGGATGCACAGAATCATTCAACCACTTTCCAGTACTGAGGTACCAAGGTGAGGTACCAAGGTGAGGCACTTCATTATTTTAGGGAAGGTGCTTATAAGGTTTCCCTTAACACGAGAGTTTATATTGCTCCACATGTAGTCTCGCTTATAAGAAAGATAAAAATGCAGGGACAAATCACTGGTTGTATACTCTGGGGTTATGTCATGCTATGAGTGCTGAGCACCTGGGTCTCCTTGGTCTGCTCCATGTAAAACAGAAGCATCGCTGGCTTTCAGGGCCAAAGTGTGTTACTGTGTTTGAACAGAGCATGCAGTGTGAATAATAGTGGGAAATTAGGAACAAAGAGCATTTGAACTTCTGATAAGCGGTTCAGCTATGCACCAAAATGTAAACATTTGGCAAAACTGTCTGGTGCATGTTTCATGTTTCAAAAGATGAGTTACAATTTCTAAAAGCTTAAGGGCTTTGATGTTCTCCAGTTCCTTCAAGACTAATTCCTCCTAAATGAATCTGTAAGGAATGGAGCCTCTCTTCTAAGAACTTATTAAACGTTTTGGAATTTTTGGTTTTGTCTTTATTAAAGCAAAGTGTTGGGATATGTGAAATGAAAGAATAGAAATAAATAGAGTATCCAGGTCACCAAAATTTCCAGAGTTTTTGGTTGAAGACAATTTCCATACCAACAAAAGAAATCAAAATTTAGAAAAAGAGAACAGCAATTGTCCAGGATCACTGGTTGTTTTTCAAGAAAAACCACATGTATAACAATTTTGCTGAATAAGTTATGCATGCATCAAGGCCTTGCTCTCCTTCACGGGAGGAATTGGCAAAAGGCCTACCCAATCTTCATGGAAAAAAACAAACCACAACAATATTTTCATATTGGTTATTTTCTCCATGAGGAAGCTCTTTAAGAATAAGTAATTATTCTCTTGTATCCAGGAAAGATGAGCCATGTGGAAGCATAGGCAGATTCTGCTCTGTGAGTTCAAGGCATCTGCCATCTTCTATGGGGCAGTCAAATTCAATACCTTGGGGCTGGGCTCCTTTCTCTGCCTGTCTACTGAACCCTCAAGACAGAACTCTAAGTAGGAAATTGTCAGTAAAATCTTCTGTTGGTGACTCTTCCCTTCAATGTATTTCCAAATAATAAGGGAAATCAGTTTAACCTCTAGCCTGGGATAGAGATGGTTTCCCTGAATCCCCAAAGCTGAGTAAATAGAGGGAAGTCTATATATGGGCAGTATTTTGCTACTTTTTTTTTGATGATAGTTGTGCAGTGGAATTTAAGGGAAATCTATCACTATCAATATATTACAGTAAAAGGCAGTAAAAATGCATTGCAACCTTATATTTTATCAGCAATCTGGAGATAACACAGTATCAGATACAGACTTAGAGGGCTGCAGTTCAAAACTTTGGTGCAGCTACGCTGATACCGAGGGGTAAAAGACTAGGCACACCTGAAACTCACACCCCAGCTAAGATGGGACTCTTCCTTTGGCAGAAACTACAAGGATCCTCTTGTGCCTAAAGATCCTATGCTACAGGCTTGCTTACCTGTTCTAGTGCTTTTAATCACTACTTGAAAATAAATAACTGACAAAAAAATACTCGGCCTACCTTGGTAGCTTGGAAATGCTAGTTCTGCGTGAATGATAGTGAAAGGTTCAGGCTTTCCACACAGAGAAGCCACAAAGCGTATAGTGAGTATTTCTCAGAACAGACTAGCAGAGATGCTCTCCCTTTACTTGAAAAATGTCTGAGGTCATTCAAAGACTCTTGAGGATCCCAAACCAACAAGACCTCGCCTGTCTGGCATCACGTGGTAAAGTGTGAATTGCAGTTCAGGATTAAAATGGATTTTTAACTTGTACTGGTGCTGAAGTCTATGGAGAATCTGCCCAGAGTAAAGGTGATGAGGAAGGCGATAGCCACAAAAAATATCCAGGTGTTCAAATGTTTTTTCTTTTTTTCTAATAGGTATGTCTTTTGCCACAGACTTTCACTGTTACATGTAGGGGAAACTCAGAGCAGTGTAGAGCTGCTCTCATACAGCTCGTTATGTACAATGAAAAAACTGTACCTCATCGCCTCTAATTTAAATTGCTCTTTTGCTTGGGAAGTAAGTATTTGTAAGCCAAACCTCTACATTTACTCGGTCTCAATACATCAGCTCAGCAGCAGTGTCCTCTGACTGCAGTCCAGGCTTGGTTTGCAGGCCTGGCTACAGAAGCAGATTCCAGAAAATTAGTTTAGCATGTCAGTCCAGCATAGACCTCCAGGCTTTAGGCGGAGGAATGAATGGAGGCACAGTTCTTGTGTGCAGACCGTGTGGGTTCAGGACTGCCCTCTGATTTACCCATATCCTGAGCTCAGGGGAGCCGCACAGGTGTATGCATAGGCAGAAACAGGCACATTTGTGTTTGTTTTAAAAGCAGTGCAGATCTGGACTATGCAGCCAGATCGGTACCACTCAAACACATGCTTTATGTCCAACCAGTAGCTAACTTCATACCTGAGGCTAGACTACAAAATATGTTGTTAGTTCAGTGACTTTGTACTATTGCCAAACAAGGAACAGGCTCATCGCTTATTCTCCAAATCAAAAATATACTGTAAAAAGCAACATAACACAGAGTTAGGGTTGCATGGTTTAAACATAAAACAGCAGAAGCAAAGGGAGATTTCTGTGGCAGTGTTAGTCCTAAGTCTGACTATTTCTATTACTGTTTTTCTAGTAGACATGCAGCTTACTACCTGAACTTGCTTTCGATGAAATCGACGGTGACATTTTTGTGTGATGGGAAGCAAATGGAGCCTTAAAATGGGCTGGTATGAAGTGGTGCCAACTTCTGACTGTAAACCTCACCAGTGCATCTGTTTTCAATTGTAACTTGAACTGACCTAAAACCATTTCACAAAATGAGGGATGTCTCTAGAGATGGTTTTTACTCTGTATGACCGGACACGGAGTCAATGGCTTGGTTTCCATAGGAAGATAATGCTTGTAACGTCTGAATGACAGAGCCCAAAGTATGTGAGCAGGTCTATTTGGAAGCTACAGAAACTACATTTCTTTTTTTCTTTCCTGCTTAAGTAGATAGATACAATTTGGTGGTATGGAAACACAGTGAGTATGACTCCCTGTAGCGATGGCTGCATCTTGAGCCTATCCCTAGCCTTATTTTTCCAGCTAGAGAGCTGAACTGACTCAGGCAGCAAGTTCAGTTTGAGCCTAGAAAAAGCCAGACTGGCTGGAACAATTAAAAACCAAATGATCTTCTTGTTCACACCCAAGAAAGGTCATAACTGAACTTCAGAGCCTTCAGTGAATTGAACTGCACTTACGTATGTTAGCACAACTTGAGACACTGACAGTTCTTTTAAGTATTTCAGGTTTTTATCAGTGAATAGCTGGCATTGCCATGAGTTATTTAAATGTTTCTGAGACACATTTCTGTAAATAGGTTTAAGAAATAGTCTTGAAAGCTGGTTAAGAGCAAAAGCAAATACCTGTGTTTGGCAAGCATGGCCAAAGGCACCTCTTCACTGTTATTTGCAGATTTATTCCAAGCTCCATGGGTTTGACAAACTCATAATTTAAGATTCCTCATTAAAGTTTGTGGTTTTTTTCTCTTCCTGTCCTATTCCATTCTACTTCATTTTCATTTGGGGCAGATCTTTTTCTACTAGGAGGAGGAGAAAAGAATAAATCCTGGGAAGAGTGATATCTGCTAAGCTTGTGCAGCAGCTCAGGGATAGGGGCTGATGCTGCAAGACTCCAATGTGGGCAATGTAAATGCCTTCAGGCCAGCAGGCATATGTTGGGCTCTGCTGCTGCCCAGGCAGCCTGTGAAAGGAGAGCAGGAAGGGACAGAGATTGGAAAGTGGCAGTTTCAACACTTTGGAATGTCTGAAGATGGAATTTCTTGAAATGTGTCAAACCAAAAAACCCCTTTTGATTATCATGCTGAGGAGATGGACCTTGAGGATGAGTATTGGGGTAGAAGATATTACTGTTAATCATAGCTTATGTATATCAGTTTAGGAGAAGTGTGGGCTTTTTTTGAGACTGATCTGATGAGCTACCTTTTCTTTTCTGGTGCTTGGTGAAGCTCAGGCCAGATTGTGAGAAGCCATGCTTTGTTCCTACTGAAAGTGGTTGCGAATGGCTTCTTTCTCTCATCTCTTTCTGAGACAAGCATAAGGAACTGCTGTGTGTAGTCAGATTGTAGTTAGCACTGTGCTCTGGTAGTCAACCTCTCACATGCAAGACGGAGTGAATTAAATTGGGGTGATTTCCTATGTGGATGGGAGAAGCCTTGATGCAGAGTCTTTCTATCCAATGTGAAACTTCCGCACTGAAGCCTGGAGCTTCTCTCTGAAACAGCTGTAAGAAAGTTTTTCATGTGATGCAAACCTTTTATTGTGGTCCAATAGTTTCCAAAAGTTAGAGGAAAAAAAAAATTCTCCTTTTTAATTAAATAAAAACCAAAACAAGTCAACAACAAACAAGAAAACCAAAAAACTGTCATCAGGTAGCATGACATGAATGCATAGTATGGAAACTTCTACTCAAACAGTTAAAACTGAGCAAAGTTATAAGCTACTGCAAAGGAAGTGTCCTGTAATGGAAAATGTTATGCAGGATGAGCTAGATGTGAAGCTGCCACTGGGATGCAGAATTGTAAACCCATGGGTGGCTTGTTTTTCCCACCTAAGTTATACGAGCAGCATTTACCACCAAGGCTATTTTTGCATGAGATCTCAACCTGGAAGTAGAGTTTACATGCTGGTTTTTTGAGTTTTTGTTTTTAAAATCATAAATATACATATTTTCAGGGGAAATAATTCATGCGGGATTCCTCAAAGGGATCTCTTTTTTTTTTTTTTTTCTGAAGCAGAATGTAAAATGTTTGGTCTGTTTCCCTGACTTTGCTCAATCACTGGAATTACTCTCAAGGGATGGTCTCTTCCTTTTTACCTCCAAGAAGACGATGAGAGAGAGATGGACTTTTACATAGCTCATTCTCCTGAGCTAGCAGTCCAGGGTCTCAGCATCTTTAGCTCTTGCTTGTAAATCTTGAGAAAATAAACAGCCCAGGGCTTAGGGACCCCTCAATCCTTTCTGCTTTCCCCTCAGCAGCTCCCCACACCACCAGACAATATATCTAGGGAGATGGTGACAGAGGAGCAAGGAGCAGCTGTTACAGAGGTAGAAGAGGTCCCGGGGTACAGTGGAGGGGCTGCATATTTTATATGCTAGGGAATCCAAATAGGTTCTCAGCTGCCCTGCTTCTCCTCTCTTCTTTTTTCTCACCACCCCAGAGGATGACATAATTTCTCTACAAAGTGCCACAGTGGACATTTCTTCAGCCCAGTTCCTTCTGGGAATTTTTAGACCTTGTTTGAAGCCTCATAAAGGTTCCATTACTCTTCTAATTGGGAAATAAAGGAGGCTCATTATTTTGTAAGGGGCAAAGGACTTAAATCTTTCAAGCAATTATTTCCATGGTGCAATACTAGCCATAATTGTGAAATGAAAATTGAAGCCAAAGAGTTTAAGAACCCAACAATTGGTTTGACATGAAAAAGAAGGGAAAAAAAGAGTAAGATTTATGATTGCTCCTTTTGTAGTAGTCCTTGCCAGAATGCAAAAACTCCCAAACATCTGGAAGAATTAGGTTAGCAAGAGTGAATGAAGGAATTCAGACAGACATTAAGGGTTACAACAACAAGCAGAAGATTATTCATAGAAACTCAATGTGCAAAATCCCCTGTGCATATAAACTGGGAAGGAGAGGAGTAAGAAAACAATGACCCAGTTTTGCCAAAATCTTCAGATTATAGAGTGAGGAGTAGAGATATTGCTTAATATCAGAGCTTTCCTCGTTTATTTCTAACACTGCACTAGGTAAGTCTGGCTTTCTTCCTCTGCTGCTTCTGAGTTTAATGAGTCACTTGCACAGTTTCCTTGTGATCATTACTTTAAGGGCACAGCTGAATGTAGGAAGAGATAGAAGTCTGTAGGATATCTTCAAGCCTAGAGGAAATCTTGCTTCTTGATTTTATTGTTTTTTTCTTTCTCTTTACAACTTCTAAGTAGAAAAGTAGCTGATTATAAATCGATCATAATAAATTGATACATCATTGACAGACTGGTTCAGGAATCAGCCTTCCTGGTTTAGAACATAATAACAAAGAGTTTGGGAATGAAAATTTCTTTTTCTAGCCAGCTATTTCACAGTGCAAGCTGCAAGGTAAAAGCTGTGCATCCACTTAAGAGAACATGGTGTAGCCATGTAGAAACTGCTGCCCACCAAAATCTGTAGCTCTTTAACCGTGGAAAGACTTGCACTTGCCTCTCTTGGGTTCAAGTCATCACTGGAGTCCAGTAGAGCTTAAAATCCCCATGGAGGATTCACATCCCTATTAGAGTGCCTCCTCTTTTAGATGCTGTACTTCGCAGCACTGTATATTCCATATAATAAAGCAACTTGGTCCCATAGTTTATTCTTTGACACAGAGGAAAAGATCTAACAATGTTGTTGGCATTCAGCAGAAGAAATAACATGCCATTTTATTAAGTGGATACTTTTACAATAATTAAAAGAATTGGTCCAGGCTCTGCAAACTCAGGTGGAAACTGTAAAGAAAACCCAATCTCAAAGTATAGGCACTTGTTTGTTTGGTTTTTTTCTCTCTGTTCAGAGAGAGATTTGTTGAATCTAGAGGCTCTCTGTAAGACCTGAATCATGCCCTGAAGAAATTTAAATTCATGGTGAAGTCCTAACTCTGTGTTGTGTGGCTCCAGTCCCCTTCATGCACTCTGTAGAGTCTCGTTGGAGCTTGCACTGAATATAAGCAGGCCTGGATGTGATGGAGGAGGAGCAAATGCAGTGAGGGTGAAAAATGGTGGATGGGACACGATAAAATTGAAGGTATTTAGAGAGCTGATCTTTCCCTGGACAGGATGCACCTTTTCCTACGAGACAAATGAGGTTTTGGTGTGGCTCATGTCTGGATAGGAGACCACCAGAGGTCCTATAAATCACAGAAGCTCATCAAGGCGAGTTTCAAAATGAGTCAGCTTGAAGATCTGCATTTGTTGTTGATTTAACAGGAGGATGCTGTATCAAGAGAATTAGACTGTTCTCAGCAGTTGTCATGTTTGTGTGCATGTTTTATAAAAGGAAGGACTTAAAGTTGAAAATAATCTCAGGAGACTCCATACATAGGTGGTAGGGGAAGACAAAAATCCAGCTTTTCATTTGCTTAGGAATACCCTACACCTTCAGAACAGTGCATTTAAATATCTTAAAACAACAGGGAAAGAGTTCAGCCTGCTCCTCAGTTATAAAATCCTTCATCACTCACTACTGTCCCACTTGATTTACACTGCCTAAGGTGGGCCAGCCACACTTGAGCACTACTATAGCCAAATACGTAACAATAAAAAGCTAAAAAAGTCATAAAAATTTTACACAGAGGATATGACCAGCATAAACAGTTCACAACATATGTCTAACTTGCAAAATAGGTGTCTGGGGCTGAGCAATCGGTGTCTGTGGAGCAAGAAAAAGCCATCGTTTAAATCAGATGCTGCACCACACTATCTAAATTCATAATAGTTCTGACCCTGGTGTTCCCCTCTGGTTATGTACTGGGCTTTTAACAGCACAAAACAATTCTGCACCAAAGTTTTGGAAAGTTTCCATTTTGGCAAAAAGTGCTGTTTGGAGGAGACAAGCTGGTTGCTAAGGCACCAGGATGTGGGAAAGACTAGTTCCAGTCTCTACTCCCTGCCTTCAGGTTCCAGTCTTTCTTCCCAGATTTCTCCCAACTAATTTGAGCAGGGGCTGAGCTCTGCTTGTCTACAGTGCAGATCAAGTTTAGAGGTTTACCTCTGCTGTAGCACAGAGGGAATCCAGCAACATTAAATTTCCAATAAAAATTTAAGCTTCACTGAGTGAAATGATAATTCATCTGTGAATTACCCCGTTGTGCACGTTACCATTGAAAAAACACTAGCAAACCTTCACCCCTTCCCTTGGACACCCCTTGTAGATGACCTTGCAGAAAAGTAGGCTTAGGTTGTAAGCAAGTGCCTCTGGCTATGTGTGAGCTCTAAAGTACTTGACACCACATTAAGGACTGCAGTGATCTGAAGCACTGTTCTTTCTACATGTCTTCATTTACAGCGCTGTGTATAGAATAGCCTTCGACTGGTTTGGTCTGCAAAGATCTCTCAGGTGTTTGTTGTGTCCAGAGGAAGCCTGCAACACGGAAGAAGCAGAACTATGCACTTTTGAAGTATTTAGGTGAAGGCTTTGCACTTCTGTGGAAAGAGACATAGTGGCTTAGCAGCGATGACAGCAGGAATAAAATACTGCATTTTTATGTACTTGAGCAAGTAGAGTTCAACTGTATTAAGGAGGAAAGGGTTTGGAAATTGCCTGACTTGATTGATTTACTCCTATTGTATATGAGGTCTAAGGCTGTCTAAAGTCTAAGACGCTGTACAACTGGTTAGTTCTCGGTAACTGGTCCTACTGGACCTCTTCCATTGAATGGGATACACATCTCGCCGGTATGTTGAGCTTCAGCGCCTCATTGATCCTTAAACTTGTTGATCCTGGGCAATGTTCAGATTTGTTGGGCCATATGTATATGTATGGATTTTCAGCAAGTTTCTGGGGTTCAGGATCTATCTCCAGTTCCCTTCTGGGAACACAGAGTTTTCTCCAGTTTAGTACGAATACATTTCTCCTCTTTGTGCCATTTCTAGATCTCTAGTCGTGTTCATTTTGGACTATTGATTTGTACTGTGGGGACTTCATGATGAATAGTGAAAGCAAAAAAAAAAAAAAAAGGATATTTTGCAGAGTCACTTTCAAACAGCATGTAGGTTTTACTTAAAGGCACAGTTCATGTAGATGCACAACTATAGAAAAAAGCAAATACTGCTTTGCAAACCTGGTTTCATTTTTCTCCTACCACTTGAGAAGCCTCTCCAGGGAGTGTGACTGTCTCTCTTCTCTATTCTGATTTCTGTTAGTTTCTGGTAGTGGTTTCTCTCTTAACAGCCATAACAAAAATTTTTTTTATTTTTTTTTTTCTCCTCATCCCCTGGGGATTATCATGCTTAGTCTGCTCCAGCCTGTGCCTCTTCCTTGGAGCTTTGTCATTACTGAGTCAAGGGTTGCAGGCCAGCAGATTCTTTGGGGCTGAGACAGAAGGACAACTGATCTTGATAACTGCTGATGCTTTCTAAAGACTTAATGGTTGGGCCATCTGCACCAGTCATCTACATTTTCCACAAATCCTGGGGTCCAGGTTAACTCCTGTGCCCATGCCACACACATCGTGACAGTAATACAATGGACAGGATGCTATTTAATATCAATAATCTAGATGTTTTCTGCAGCCTTAGCAGGTGCTAAAGTTTAAGTGTCTTTTTCCACCCATGCACTGCCAGTCATATTCCATGTAAACTCGATACCCCTGATTGCCATACAAGCTAAACAAAGATGAATGATTTGTGTTGGTGAGAACCATTATGATCCTGTCTTCATAGAGGGTGGATGTTTGGGAACATTTAGAAGCTATAAAACCAGGGAAGGTAACAAAGAAAGATTAATGAAAACTCAAGTTTGTGAACATATAGATAGATACAACATAGTATAGAGTTGGGGTAAATTTTTTCCAGGAAAAAAAAAAAAACCAACCCAAAACTATCTGTAGTGGTGTCTGGAAAGTGGCCTTATGCAAAAATTAGTAGCACTGTTTAGAAATAATCACAAATGGGTGAATCTGTGCTTCAGAACACATAGCTATGGGTAAGGCATTGCTTATGGCACGCGGTCATGTACCAAAGTTGCTACGCCGAGTCAAAATGCCATCTCCTTCTGAGGCCATGTTCCAGGCCTTCCAGCCCTACATAAGGGCTGCCTAGGGTTTGGCTCTGAGCCTGTAGTAGTGTGGCAGAAAAGGATGCTGTAAAGACACGTGACTTTAAATAAGGAGGATGCACTGAAGCTGAGTGGAAGCCAAGGAAGCAAACTGGCATTGAAATGCAGAATGTTTATTATTGGAGAGTATTGTGGAAAACGATAGGCTCTTTTTCAGTACTTTTCTTGTTATTCATAGTTTTTCTTTATGAATGAATTGCAGGGAATAAAATGTAGTTAAAATGAGCAGCCCTATAGTAGAAAAATCAATATAGCAGGATGGTAAAGCTAATAATACCAAAAAATTGAGATGGGTTGATGACTGAACTATCCAAATACTTGAACTAGCTCAACAAATTGTGTACTTTCTGCATTTGCACGTTCCTGCATCTGATATTTATATCTCAGAGACAAAAAAGGAAAAGAGGCTGGGGAGAGATCTTGTGGGGCTGGAATTGTTTGGGTTTTTTTGAGATTTTTCTTTAAAATTCAGAATTTGTGAGGAGAAGATGATTTTTGTTAGAAGTAGAATCAGTGCAAAGACTTTATGAAAAGGTAGACACTAAAAAAATCTAACCTTTTAAAAATGAAAATGCTTTTATGTGAGTAAAGGTCCCTCTGACGGGATTGCCTTGTAACTGAGGGAAGCACAGCCATCTGGGTTGTTTTCGTTTTGTTTGTCTGTCAAACAAATCTCTCATGTGATATATTCTGAAAGCTGCCAAATCCTCTCAAATCTTGGGTGGCCTGGGCCTGAAACAATAAGCAGTTCAATTTCCCATACTGTTGCACTGTGTAGGCACCAATGTATTTTTTTCCTGATTGAATCTGGACGGAGAGATTATAAAAAAATATTCTCTTCCTTGGAGAAAATGAATCAAAAAGTCTTTTGCTAATCCTTGTGAGCATATGAGGTCCATGTTCATAAGCCAGAACTTGTACTGTATCAGTGGGGAATTAGAAAGGATGTCCTTTGACATTGTCAAGAGGAGGTACATCTGAAATTTCATTTAATCGGAAATTTTTTTCTTCCTTCCAATTAAATAATGAACTTGAGGACAGTCCTGAAATGTTGGAATTTCCCATTAACAGACATTTGGGACACTGACCACTCCAGAGAAGTTGTTGAATAGAATTTTGCTGTTCATAGCATTGTGCAAATATTATTTAACACTTAGTGTGCCTCTGGTGCAAGTAGGGGACGGAACAGTTCACATCCACTGCACAGGAGAGCATGGCTTTGAGTTACTTACGTTTCAAAACAGTTCTTCATGGCTTCAGGTGGGTGCTGAGCACAATGAGTGCTGGTGGGACTTCGCAGCTGAATGCAGTGCAAACTGAGGAGTAAGCCCTGCTTATGTGGACTGAGGAGAGTGAGCAAATCGTCTCACTGTGATTTTATGAGTTCCTGACGTATACTGGTGGCAGGATGACAATAGTTTGAAATATAGAGCTATACATTCTGGTGTACATGGCTGTCCTACTGCCCAGTTATGCAGTCAGCAGCTTAATTGTTTTATAGTCTGGTTCAGGGTCTCTCAGAGGTGGGTCTGGTATGTCACTGAAGACTGGTGAATTTATCTGTGATCTGATCAGAAAAGGGAAGTGTTGCCAATCAAACTGTGCAGGGACTTGGGCAAGCTGTTTCTTTGATATTTGCATTGCAAGCATCTGTGTAAGGAAATTTGTGATTTTGAGGAAGCATTTAATTGTATATAGCTGCTCAGGAGCCAAGTTAAATAAGACAAGTGTCAGTTTTTCAATAAAATATGGAATATTTGAGACTTGCTTTGAATGCTAAAAGATGGCAACCAAATGCAGGAACATGTTTTTCACCTGTTATCAGTTTAAAGTCTCTTTAAAAACTAAGGTCAGTTAGAAGACCTATCAACTATAATACTTTTTTTTTTTTGCTTGTAGTGTTGCAGTGTGTTTAGTTCTGGAAAAAGTCAAACTCGTGATATCTCTTCTAATGAATCCAAACAATAGCTATTAGTTAGGAATTCATGCATGCATTCTGATGCTCAGCAGCAGCTCTGACTCAAGGCATATGGATGTTTATCTTGATGGTTATAATATCATCTGTGGTAGATGCTGGCAAGAACATCTCTTTCCTTTACCCAGAAACATTTAACAGGGATGAAAAAACTTCTGTAATGGCATGCATAATTCCTTCCATATTTGTGCTTAGAAAAAGTTCATTGATTATTTTTTTGTTTATGGAAGTTGTCTTTGTGGCTGAAAATAATAGCGATATTAACCATAAGCCACTGGTGACTGGTTTACATCATTGGTATCTAAACTTGCAGCACTGGGAATTGCTCTTCATGGCTTGTGAGACTGAGTGTTAGAAATGAGAAGAATGTTGTAGTGGCACTGTCTTAATAAAGGGTAGCATGTGATAAGCTAGAGAGTTTCATGGAAGAGTAAGTTATATTCTTTATAGGAAAATGTAATGAAGACTCAGCCAAATGTTCTTAAAGATATTTCTCTTCAATCTCTAATAACCTTTTAAAAGACTGCTTTTTTTTGTTTTTTTGAGCTTTGTATCCTGAGACTCCTATGACTTTCATGCCAACCGTGAGATCTTCGAGAGGGATACTCTAAATGTGTATTGCATGAGCATTCCCATGATAACTTTTTGTGGTAAAACATATAGCAGGAATACAGTGCTACAGAGCATACATGGTGTTGAAGAACATGCTTTATACCCATAGACATCTGTGACCTGCTCGTACTACCAGATTCCCACTGAAGTTGCTAGAGAAGATAAGCAGTGCTTCATTACAGCAGTTGTTAAGGTATCCAGAAGGAAATCTTCTGTCCACTGTTACCGCTGCAAAAAGACACAGGAGCGTTGCAGTCCTTCCTGACACTATGTGGCTTGTCTGAGGAAGTGGTATCTGAAGAGATGCCATGGCTTATAAAAGAATTCCAGAAACCCAGTAGGAGTGTTAGTATTGAATTTCCATTCATCCCGAAACAATCAGAGGAAGGTCAATATAAATGCTTTAAAAATTACTCCAAATATAAATTAAAAAGACCGAATGGGGAAATGATGGAATTCTTCCCCCAGTATCAAGTATTTTTAATTGATATCAGTGTACTTCACACAACTGACACTTGATGCTTAATTGCTGTGAGTTATTCTTGAAGAAACGAGAAAATTTGACTTTTTGTGATTTCATCTGTCTGAATAGAGAAAAAGATAGGACATTTGCACTGAATGTGCAAATATCAATATGCCGGAGGTTGCACTAAACTTCAGGAGTTTAGAGCTTGTCATAGAAGGTGAACATGGGTCATTCTGGAAAGGGAAGGAGCAAAGAGAAATTGAAGCCACCCAGGAGATCAGATTTTTTAATGAGTATTTAATGAACACTGATCATGGGAAAGCCAAAGGTCACAAAGCAACTTTTTTTTTGGAAAAGCATGACCCCTGCCTAGAGAATTAAACCTAGAACTTCCAATTTCACCTTCTGACCAAAGGGCAGGCCAAAGTAGATTTGATATAATGTGCTCAAAGCAGAAAGCTACATTCTACATCAATGTCAATTTTGCCCTGAAGTGTCTATACCACTTGCATAGCATAGGGATTTAATCTATTGGAAGCAAAGTCATTTTGAAGTGCAGAGGAACTGGAGACTGGAACTGTGAGAAACATATGAGCTGTTAGTAGTCTTTACTGTATACTTCTGTAGTTACCTCATCAAGTGTTATGCCAGTGATTTAGCTTATATAGACAAATAGCATAGCTGTCTGCAGCTCAAAACCCAACTGCCCCCTCATAGTTTCCCACTGAGAAATTCTGTCTTGCTACTTTGTCAATACAAATGATTGAGACATACTAGGAATATTGGATGGTAAGAAAACGAAATGTAATTTCAAAATACATAGCATGGAGGCTTCTGTATTAGCCTTATTTTAAAATTTGTATTTAATTTATTGTATTTAAATAAAGCTGCTGCAGGAAATTGCTTGTCAGAGGACATTACCCAGAGCTCTTAAGAGGAAGCTGGGTTTGTCTAGATTTGGAAGGGAGCAAATGTTATGCAGAATAGTTAGCAAAAAATAAAATAATCCCTATCCCTCTCTTTCTGTATGAGAGGGGGCAAGGAAAGACATTCCACGATGTCCACCATTGCACTGAATGCTGCATCCTTCAGAGAAACTCCTGCTGGGGTTCATACTTTCCTAGGGTGGCTGGCGTGGAGTCCTGCCTGTGTGCAAATGATTTGGTATCTGGAGATTTCACCAGCACAAATGTCTCTCACAGCCTGCTGCAGTGGTGTAAGCAGAGGGACCATCTCATGGGAACGTGAATCCTGACTGAGATTATTAGGTGATGTTGCAATAGGGATAGTCATTATTTCAGTGATGAATCTCCCAGCCTTGGGACAAGATAGCTTGGCATTGTGTGCTGCTATATGAATGTTAGGTACTTGGTGCACTCCTATATCCAGTTCTCAAATTTGCTCTGTGGCATTACATAAGTCATATTGGTAATGTTTCTTCATTTACTTCCTTTTCTGTTTCTAATTCTTTCATTTCTTTCGAGGCAGATATTGCAGTTCCCTTTACCTCCACTGCATAAGCCCAAGGGCAGACAGAGATTTTGGCTTAGCAAAATGTTTTTGACCGCTGTCAAAACTGTGTCTGCTCCTCTTTCTTTATGTATTCCTTGTCAGTGGTCCTAACAGAAATTTGGCTTTTCAAAGGAAATGGCAAGGCATATTCTGTCCAGAGGGACTGCCTGGCTGGAAGATTGAGGGAGGGATATACTCTGATGTGTAGCTCCTTCTGCGGAACCGTGGTGTTACTTTGGCATAGCCACAGTCTGCTCTAGTTGGTCTCTAGCTGTGTCTCTGCCATTGCATCACACAAGCTGACAGAGTGCGAGGCAGGGCATTAGAGACCTCATTTTAAGCAAGTTTGTTCACTGGCTCTAGCAGCACTTGCACAGCATGTGCATGCCCAGAGCATGGTGTGAAGCTGCAAGTGGTTAATTTGTTCTGAGCTGGGATGGTGAAGCTCTGCTCTTTGCATGTAATAGCAATAGGAGTGTGAACGCACTGGCTGGGTGCTCTTGTTTCTCCCATTTTCACCATCTTGTTCCTCCCAGTGCTGTGTCTGCCATTCTTTTGCCATGCACCCTGCTGCCTGTTTTCTCTATGTCCCCTACAGTGTCATAGCTTCTTCCTGCCTATCATGGTTCTTACCATCTTTCAGCTCTCAAACTTGCCCTGTTTTCTTGCTGCAAGTGAAGCCGCATGCTGGTAGTTTTGTGTGAGCTGCCAGACACAGCTGGTCTTTCAATGGGAGGTCTCCACTCTTGACAGGGATCAGACCAAGATGGAGAACTTCTGGGTTCCTTTTTTTGGCTCTGCCAGACACTGCCTGCATGATGTTATGCAAGTCATTGTGAGCCATGTCTACCTTGAACTGAAGTATTAGATGATGTTGGACTAACTGTGTAAATATGAGCTGAATGTCTGAACACCTGTGTGGATCTAACCTGGTTCTACATGGAGCTCTCCAATACCTTGTTTCCCATCTTTAAAAAGGGACCAATACTACTTGCTTTCTATCATTCTGTTTTTCACCCGTTGGGCACTGAAGCCCATTACAGAAACAGAGACTGGGTCCTCTCTATAGGTGATGCAGCATGGCCTGAACTGGTTAGAGCTTCTTGGGTCTGGAGGAGGTATAAGAATATGTATGACAATAAGATACAGCATGAATAGGCTGGAAAGTGATGACTGTATTCAAGTTTTTCCCCTTATGCATGTGCTGCATGGATAAAATGCAGACAGTAACAGATTCACTGGAAAGCAAATACTGGTGGAATCAGGTATTCTTGCCAACTATTTCTACTTGATTTTGTTGAGTAAGCACAACCTTCAGTTGCCTGAGGTGCCTTTCTTTCTCCAGGACTTGCCATACCTGGGGACATGGCCATGGAGAAACAGCTGCAAGTGTTGAATTTGTTAGAGCAGCCAGAGCTGCACAGGAGACCTAAGCAATGATCAGAAGTATTGTTTGCAAACATGGGCATGTGTGGGACTTATATGGACTTTGCCCACTAAAGTTGTTTTTCATTTGAGTGCCAGTTAATGACTGAGACCTAACCTTTGCTCATTGCCTGAGCCAAACTGCTAAAGCTGAATAGTTCATTAGCATCAGAGCACAAAGTGGTCTGGTTCTCACATTGTTGTAACAGTAGGATACGTCAAAGAATATTGCTTTGGTTAGGCTGACACTTGATTTACTCTAGTCTAAGGAAGAGGAGAATCAAGGCCAAGGAATATGCCTCACCCTCAATCTGCCCATGCCAACAGCCACGCAATTTGTAGTTGCAAACGCAGATGATGGCACCATCTTTTCTGCCTGGAAAACAATACTCAAAATAAAGCCCTATTTACAAAGGAGGAGTGTGTACAGTACAATTGTTTTGAGCAAATGTACTGATTTTTCTCAAACCAAGGCAAATTGAGAATGTGCCCAAACTTTCTGAGCGCTGCTAATTTCATTGCACGTAATTTTTCATGGCTGGCAAAGGGAAACAGGGGTGTGAGAGAAGTGGTCATGCTGTTCAGGAAAAGAGGTGTCCCTGAGGGCAGGGTTTCCTTACCATATGTTAATCTGCAGAAAAAAAGTGTATGAAAGTCCTACTTTCCAAAGCAATCCAGAAAAGCTCTTTCTTTTTTTATTTTTTTGTTTCTTCTAATGAGTAAAGGTGCTGTGAAATCTCTGTTCTTTGGGGGGCACTGTGTACTTGTAGCTAGGCTTAGTTTTGTAGTGGAAAAGTGCAGGTATTCTATTTGCTTTGGAATATGGACCCCTATGTTGTTTGTTTTGCTTTTAGAAAGGTAAAGTCACTATGTCCATGATTAATTCTTTCTTATTGCTAGTAAAACATCTCTTTCCATGAGGTTTTGGGATCCCTTTTTTTTGTTTTGATTATTCTTTTTAGTATATAAATGTGCTTTGTATATATTTAGCTGGCTAAACCAGAAGAAATAAAATACTGCACCTAGCAGAAATGGACAGATATACCACAATAAAATTAATGGCAACGACACATAATTAAACACCTAATTTTTCAATTCTTTAATCCAAGGTAAGGGAGTGCTGCTCTTGGAAACATTGGACTGATCCCTACTCTGAGTCTTAGATAAGTCTCTCTCTTCCCCACAGAAAGGAGGAGTCTCTTCTTTCCCAATAGCTTTATACAAGAGGAAACTGATACTGTTTCTGCCCAGCATTCCTTTCTTGGTTATGATATGAACTGATGCACGGCATGCTTTTTGATTCTAGCACCTCAAAAACGATCTGTTGGTTGTTGGGGTTTTTTGGTTTTGTTTGTGTGTTTTTTTCATTTATTGCTTTTGTTAGCACCCAGGAGACTCATCATGCTATTCAGGAAGGAAAGAGACCACAGTCCTTGCCACTCATGGTGGATTTGTGGCACTCTGAGTAGGAGGCTTAGTGCCTTGCATTTCCTATTTGTCAGTGCAGCTTTTCTAGATGTCATCCATAATGTGAATAGCCCGTTGGAGGGCTCTGTCTCTTCTGCTGGATATGTATGAGTCCTAGGGAGACTGAGGCTGGCATTTGTGTTAAAGACGTGCATCACTCTTGGTATCGACATTCTAGTTCTTGTGACTGTGTCTAAGCACCACTAGCTTTTTATTTTCAGCTGACTGACATTGTACTGCACACAGCCCTGCATTTGAAGAGATGCTCATATTCCTCTGCTCTCTTTTGTGGTAGCTTTTACACCCTCTTTGAGCGCACTGGTGGCTTTGAAGTCCTATGGATTGTGCTGTTCCAGGCCAAAAGATATATTGCCTGAAGCAGCGTGTGTAAAATTTTCCTAAAAGGTTACCTCCTCCTTTCTAACACAGAGAAGCTTGTCTGTGCCCAGGAGGTAATCATAAGGATGACCAAATCTGCTCACGGTGTGTGGGCTTCTCCCTCACGCGCTTCGAAGCAATCCCCCAGACAGACCTGCCAGCTGGGTGGCTCACTCACAAATCTAAGCTTACTCACCTTCATGTCAGACGTGCACAGCTGTGAGCACCACCATCTGGGCTGTATCTTCTGTATATAAGATTAGACTGACTTCAGATGAGCTGTGGAAAAGGCATAGCCATAGCATCATTTAGAAATCGTCTGCTGCTGTGGGGGGAACCCACACTGTGCTCTCTTTATGTTGTGAAAGGGGTATGAGAAAATGTTCAGAGCCAAACCATGCTTTCCACTCTGGTCTGGAGCAAGAGAGGATGTGTGAGTTAACCCAGGGTGCACAGCACATTTCCTGCCTGCTGCTATATTGTACCAAGGGACGAAGAAAGCAAAGTCTGCTGGAGAGGGTGCCCCTTACCTATTGTCCTGTATCTGACCAGGGTATAGAAGGCAAAGAGTGTAAGCACAAGCTGGTGTCCCATCTCCTCAACTGCTCATAATGTTGACTTTTCTCTGGGTATGCTTCTCATCCTGACCCAGTTCCCAGGGCAGTTGTCCTTTAGGGGCTAATGGAGGCTTAGTCCTCCTTTCCTCTCCATGCAAGCAATACAGGTCTTGCCTGCCCTGGTATATACAACAGGGTTTCCTGCAAGATTTCATTAGCCTGGACATCTTGTGTAATCTCACAACAGTTCTCCTCATCTTTGATTATGATGTTCCACTTAGAGCACTTATATTCTCAAGCATCTGAAAGTGAAGAATGATGTAGTTGTAGCTGGTATTTCAGGGGTGCTTGAAGATATTAAACACTGTGTTGAAGGCTCCAATATATGGTGAGGAGCAGAAGAGGTTTGGAGGTTTTCCTGCGGGGAAGGGATTCCTACCTCTATTTTCAAGATGTAGTCTTTTGCTACCTTGTTTTGCTCCCTAGAGGGTTTACAGGGCAGGACCAAAGCTCTGCTCCTGCCATATGCAGATGTGTGAACCTCCAGGGATATGTTTTGTCACTGGAAGTGTTAAAACTCCCTTCCCTGCTCCTTCCTGCTCAGAGAAAAAGGATGGCAGACTATTAGTTACAGTAAACAGTTGCACTGCATAGCTGTGAAGAGTGCTCTGAAGGGAACCCAAATGTGATAAAGTGCTGCTGATCAGGTCTGAGGATGTTTGCTAGGGTGAGAGCAGTGTTCAGCTGTAGCCGTGGTTGCCAGACTCAATGGACGCTGACCCTTGTTTATGACAAGAATACAACCTTTTGTGTCTGTGACCCATGCCAGCACTCCATGTCACACCATTTTTACTGGTACTGGCATTGGAAAGAAAGACGGCTTTCTTGTCAGCAGAGGCTGAGTGACACGTCTTCATTACCCTGGTGCAGGAGGAAGCCTACCTCTTTGTGCCTGTCTCTGTGCTAGGCTAGGTCAGCCACTCCTAGCACAGATCTTGCTACTGTGATTCTCCGCAGGAGGGCTTTGGTCTCCCAACCTAAACATGGAGTATCTGTACTAGTTGCAGGATAGAAACTCCTGTCTAGAAACTTCTATCATTGTTGTGAGCACTAGGACAGTCTGACCCACTGTTAGCTGTGGAGACCATTAAAACATTAGATTTTGGGGTGTGAGGCAGTGGCCAAATTGGTTGGGTACAGATGGGAAGAATGGCCTTCCCCGTGATGTATTTGGTGCTCTATATGCATCTTGCTGGATTATGGGAATGTGCAGGGGTGGGAAATGTATTTCCTCTTTGTTTCTGAAATGCTGACTAGAGACATTGCAGTGACAGCAGTGAGAACCTTGATGTTACTCGGTAATGGATACATGCACCATGCCAAATAAAGAGAATAAAAATAATTTTAGGAAGCTCAAAAATAAAAAGTGACTTCATTTTGAAAAGCCCAAGATTATGCCTCCCCAGATATCCCACAGACATTTTCCAAGTAGGGAACACAGCTCTGCTGTTGTAGCTGCTTCAGGAAAAAGGCACTTGGAGGACTGGAACAGCAATAATCCAAATGGTCTCTTTGGCCACCATTGCCTTTTGAGTCTTGAGGTCTCCAAGGGCAAGTTCTTCAGAGCGCCTAAATGCAGCAACCAGACCTGCCTCCCAGGGGATGATTTACAGTGTATTTTCTAGACCACAGACTTACCTCAGCTTTTACATTGTAAATTTTATAGGAAAAAAATGATAAACCTACAAGAGCCACAGTCTCAACAGAGATTTCCAGGTACTTCTGAAGGAGTGACAGCAGGCTCAGGTCTCCGAGAACGCACTAATAGCCCAGCACATACAAGTGCTTTGGCTCTTATCGCAAGCGATCCCACCCTTGCCCTGAGTTATTGAGCTCAAAAGCTTAGCAATGAGGCCTTGCAGGGCCTCTTCCTTTATATAATAAAGTATTGATAATAAAACTGCTTGGTTTGGGGGTCTAATTTCTGCACACACTATTTTTCCTCTGTCTTGTATGTGCAATCATAAATGATGAGTTGGGTTATTCAGCTCCCCAGCAGGTTTTTAGCTCTGTGCTATCACACAAAGAGCCTCTGATTGTTAAAACAAAAGGGATAGGAAGGTGGGTTTAGAGTGATGAGGGCAAGGACTACCATGATAGTTCCCTAAATTCCTACAATTGTGGATTTAGGCATATTATAATTATATATTAACAGCAGACGTTTAGAGGTGGCTCTTAGTCAAGGGGCACCCACTAGAATTTCACTCTGCATACTTCGTAGCTCAGGTTTTCCAGTTTCAGGAAAACTGTGGTATCCGTGCCAGTTTGTTGGCTTTGAAGTTTCAAGTCATGGAATTCAAAAGTTTCACTATGTGAAATTCAGCGCAGCAAGAAGGATGCAAACTTTACTTTTCATGATGTTATTTCCCCCAAACAAAATTGGTCTTTTTGGGCGATTTTAATGGAAAAGTAACTTGGAACCCAAACAATTTGAGACGCTTTGATAAGGGAGCATCAAACTCATGGTAAGTCTCAAAAAAACCCCAGTTGCTTTGAACTTTAGGTAGTATATACTTGCTAGCTCCCTGTTGCAGTGGACACTGAGATTGCAAATGTCGATGGCTATTCTGGAACAAGAAACTGAGGGTTTCAATTTTCTGTTCTGACTGTCAGTATCTCTTAATGCTTTTACCTCCTCAGCCTGGATTCTTTAATATTTTATATTCTGAAAATCTAGGGGATAGTAAGATCCAGTAGAGATTTGTAATTTCTTCTTAAATAATGTCACTACCTCTCTTTTGTTGGTCATTAGTACCCAGGCTAATAATTTCTACAGTTAATGGAATGACTGAGAACAAGGATTCTGTTCTCCCTTGTCTAGTAAATCCTGCAAAACAAAGTTACATGTGTGCTGTATGTATTATTTTTAATATTTAAAATCATTGCCACCACATCGTGGGAGATGTCTGGCATTAGAAGAAGTTTCCGAAGGGTTGTTAAAATAAAAAAAAAAAGGTGCCTTACAAAAGTAAACACCACTTCTTACTTCATTTAATAAAGCTGTGAAATTTAAATTACACTTGAATAATCATGATTTCTTGCTGTAAATCTGCATATATTTGACTCTCTGAATTTTTTTCTTTTCATGCTATAAAGATTAGTTTACTGTCTGTGGACAGAAGCATTACATGTGACTAAACTTGTGGGGCCCACTGGACAGAAAAAAAAGACCCAGAAAGGCACTAAAATAGTTTAGCCCATTCAGCTGCAAATTCATCTTACACATGTTTTCTCCCTAACTGGTTTTGTGTATATTATTGTCAAATATGAATCTGCAGAATATCTTCTGGTCTGGAATCCTGTCCCCTTAGAGCAGTCAGCAGTTCTCCTGCAGCCTTGCTTAGCAGTGGATACATGTGCTTGTTAGGATCTATGGACTGCACTGTTTTCCTAGACAATAATTTTCATGTTTATTTTCACACTTTCTGAATTAGTTTACGTAGCTCATTTGTTGCCAGCATCAGTATGCATCTGTTCTTTCCTTTTTTTAAGTTGGCTGCATAATTTGAGAAGTTATCAATCTTGTGCGATCACTAAAGCAAAACAAACAAAGATAAAAATTAATCTAAGCTTACTTTATGGTATTCAAAGACAGTGAAAAGTATTGATCATACTGTGTAGATGTAGGACTAGCCTCATAGTAAATGAATCACTTTTAATGTCTAGATAAATAGTTTTATACCTATAAACTAAACCTGTTTATCCAATTAGTCCAGCTTGCTCAAGATCATCAGCGAAGTTTTGAATCCCTTTAAAAGTTATTTTTCAGAATGCAGATATTCTATATGTAACTTCTGTTGCACTATTTGAAATGGAAAGGGGCTGCAGAGCCGGCCAACTCATCTTTCATGTGCCTTTCCCACTAGTATCTCTCCGTTTCTGCAGAATCAAGCTTGCACAGCAGAGTGTTTCTGTTCCCTTTTACATGTGGTCCTCGTTAAAAAAAAAAAATACAATGAAGTTTAGCAGTGGTGAAATTATGTATTTGGTTTTTTTTTTAACTGGTGCAAAAAGTAAATATGTTTACTATGTCCCTTTCCATTCAGTGTATTTCCTTTTTTAAGCTCCATTTGTGTTCAACAAGACAGCCTCTTTCTCCAAGATTAACATTTCTTATGATTGTTCCTGACAGAGGATTTACTTTCAGAGGCCCTGCTAAGGATAACCAAAAAAGGGCATGTAGCAAGACAGTTTTGGCAGCTTGCACGAATTTTCAGAGCTTTTTAGGTCTTGGTTTTCTGATGAGTGGCTTCCTGAGCATGCCTAGGGAATGACAGGCATCTCTGCAGGCAGGCTGAACCCACCTTGGCTTGTGCGTAGTCATTGGCTGCCTATTAGAATAAATTGAGGACAATGCATACCGCTGCCTGCCAATTGTAAACATAAGGGATATGTATTCACTTAGCATTGACTTTTGGGAGGGGCCAAGGAAAAGCTGTAGTTTTATTGAATAGGGCTGTGTGTGAGGCTGCTGGTGTGCCTTTCTTGCTGTGCTCCTGCCCAAGCAGCCGGTTATTCATTTCCTTCCTACTAGTTGAAAACTTTTCAGCCAGAGGTAAGGGCTTAAGATATCTATTTGTTTGGGAACGAGCTGGTCTGACTGCATTTGCGTTATGGCGAGAGATTAAGCAGCATGCGAAATCTAACGAGCTGTGGAAACGGTGCAAAAGTGTTGGATACTATTTTTCCTCCCCTCCTCTCTGTCTGCTCCCCCCCCGCTTTCCAGATGTTCGCGGTGAACTAAGGGAGATATCTGTGCCGGGTGGGTGGGGATGGGGGCTGTGCATGCTTGCCCACCCCAGGGGACCCTAATGAGGAGATGCAGAGCAGGATCTGTGCTGGTCCCACTCCATTTGAGGTCCTGCAGTGGGCTTGTTAGTGGAGCAATAACCTATTTGTCATTTCTTTTTTTTTTTTTTTCCTTTTTTTTCTTTTAAAGGAATTGCAAGGGAAAAGGTTTTCGTGTGGTAATGGCTGGTGAATTGCTTTTAATTTTGCAACTTAATACCTGCTTTCAGAGCAGCCTGACTGTAAAGGCAGTCTCCCGGCGTAACTGATACAGTAAAGCTCTGGTTAACGTAACTGATCTGATACTTGCTGAAGCAGATGTCCGTCATGGCAGCCTTTCATAGAAGTATTGTTGACAATAGATGGCATCCGTTTTTCTCTTCAGCAGTCAACATGAACAGCAGTGTTTTGCCAGAATGTTTCTTGTGAAGTTGTCTTTCCTGTTAAAAGGGGGAGAAAAAATGCACCTTAGTGGGACCGGAGCTCTTGAGTGTCTGGGTCTGTGTTTGTGTCCGTCAGAGCGCTGCTGGGGAGAGCCAGTGAACAGGCTCTGCTTCCCGGCTCCTTTGACATGCTCGGACAGTTTGAAAGTGTTGTGCGAGGCTGGCTGCCGACAGCACGATATTCTGCATACCAGGGAATTTCTCAGAGAGCTGGGAAAATGAAGGGAGGGATGAAGTTAGCTGGATACTTGGGAGCAGCAGACATTAACCAAGCTAGTAACCTCTGGCCAGACCTGCAGCAATGGAATTGTTTTTTCTCATATATCATATATTGTTTGGAGGAATGGGCAAGATAACCGTTTTAAAATGACTTTTGTGGAGTATTTCTTTTCAGAGGAGAATTTATTTTCAGATTATGCAGTTTTTATACAATTTTGCCTAGCTGAGAATGCTTCTCTTGCTAAAAAGGCATACAGGAGAATAATTTGTGAAAATAACACATTCCCTTCTTGGCAGCAGCTCAAAGAAAATAAGGAGGCAGAGTGTTTCTTTTGTGAGAATTGTGTATTTATTATAATTTGTCTATTTTAGGTACCATGCTGTGAAATATTGTGCTTGTATGATTTGCCATAAAAGGACCCTGGGACCCTGCACCCATTCTTTCTCAGTCTCATTAAATGTAGCAGTAGGTTCTGTGTGCGTTTATGCATCTGCAAACAAATCTCATACCATTTTCTCATGCTGTGGCAAGGCAGGATGGGGTCCTACGGCTACATATGCCAAAGCCAATGAAACGGGGTGTTTTAACATAAATTACAAATGGAGAGATGCTTCAAGGAAGTGAGTGGTCCCTTTGCTTAACAAAATTGCCTTTGAGGTAAAGTGGGCCTGAACTATTCTGAACATATTTAAAGTAAGTGCAAGTCTGCCTTTCTTAGGGATGATTTCTAGTAGACAGGTAGCTTAGTCAATAAAACCTGCACATGTTAATGTAATATGTAAATCATGATGGTAGGTAAGAAACACAGAGTAAGATGCCTGTGAATGAGGGACTAAATGGAAATAACTTGTATTTCCTGAAAACTCCTCTTTGTTGCAACATGCAACAATAAAAGGGTCAATTCCACAGCATTCATTCACAGGATTAGTCTTGGCGAAATCAATACCATCATTAACAGATGCAGTATCCAATGCAAGGGGAGTCGTGTGTGCGCTGAATAGGTTTGCAGTGAGTGATGTAAGTATGTATTAAGAGAATAAGGGATTCTTCCCCAATTTCTACTTCATATGCTCACAGCATTATTCTGACATAAAGCAGGCTGAGAAAGGGGTAACTTCCCTTGTGCTTTTATGTTTTGTCCAATGTTGATAATGCAATAGTGGCACTGAAAGCTAGGTAATTCGAAAGGCAAGTGAAGCTGTAAGTTCCTCTGGCTGATGATAGAGGGAAAATTGAAGTGCATTAAGATGTGAAGATCCCTTATTCCCCAAACTCTCATTCATGGGGCCACGTGTGGCATGGAGGCATGCTGGTCAGTGTCCATCCAGAGATTAGGGCACAGTGCAACTGATTCCAGGTGGTGAGACTAGAAAGAGCAAGGCTTCTTTTTGCTGGCTGCCTCCTGGAAGGTAGCTTCTGTTATATGAAGAGAAAGATGACAGGCAAGGTCTATCAAGAAGTTCTCCTTGCTCACTCTTTCCTAAGTGAAGCTGGAGTCGTCCTGCCTAGCGGGGTCATCTTTTCACTGCAGAAAAGTTGGAGCCTGCAAGTCTTCCTGCCTGCAAGTCTTCCTTCCTGCAGGACAAATAGTATTTGAACGCCCTGTTCAAAATACTCTGATTTCTCAGAAATTGCTTACCTGGGACCTATTCTGTTGGCTGCTCGAGTTATAATTTGTATTAAAGATCAGTGGAATTGTTAACCCCTATCTACTAAGGGTACAACCTGGTACATTTGGTTGCTCCATGTGAACCAAGAGGGACAGGAAACCATATATGCATAAGAAAGAGCGGGCTAAGGGAGCGGCATTAGCTGTCCATCTGCAGCACTTCTCTGGACTCTTCTGGGTATCGGAGAAAGCACCAAAAAAGGTAACAGTGCAGAGTGGGAATGGCAATCCTGTGAACCTTTCATTGCCTTTGAGAGAAGCTTTATGGGGAGTTTGCGGGATTGGGCTCCAGGTGTACAAAGCCTGAGGCAGACAGGCCTGTGACTGCAGAGTGGGAATCTACCTTCAAAGCAAGTTTTCATTCTTTAAAATTGTCTCTTCTTAGTAACTACCCCCTGGCAGCTTGTAACAAGAAGGCTGCTTCCTTACTAGAGCTCTCACCTTCAGAAGTGTGGATGTGCAGAGGCTGCTTTGCTGTTTTGTTTGTAGCTCCTGGGTGGTTTAAAGCCCCATGACCTGATGAAAAGGGGTTTGTGGGTCATCTGTACTGGAAAGGAGGCACCTACCTACATGCTGGCACTTACACATTTGTCGCTAGTGTTTGCTGGGAAGCTGTAGCTGTTGCATGCTTTCAAATGGCTTGTCCAGGATTTGGCTAAGGCTGAAATTTGACTCAAAGGCATTTGAAGATCAGATTAGATCTGACCTTTCTGGATGAAACACTGAGGTCATAGGACAGTTGAACTATGTAACAGTTTCTTTTTGCCTTTCCTGGTGCTTTTGTACAGTTCAGCTAGCCCAGCGGGGAAGGACGCTCAGTACATTGTAATCTGGGATCCCTCCCATCCCTGGGGGAGCTTACTTCTACTTTTCTTGAAACAGATTTTATAAGCCAGAAACATTAGGGCACATAGCACTTGTTCCTTAGCTGCTGGCCCTGGTATATTAGTTGTATGGTTTACATCTTGCTTCAGAAACTGCTTCTTTTCATGTCTTTGGAACTGCGCTTAGTGATGATAAATGGTGTGGGGCTGGCAGCCTGGCTGCCAAGCAGACACCAGCATTAGCAGCGTGTTCTCTACTGTGTACCTCTTCCGAGCATCACCAGCTGCCCCTGCAAGTATTGCATCCTTCTGAACTTTCTCGCTTGCAAACCTCCTGGCTACTGCTTTGTCTTGCAGGAACTGCTGTGCAACCAGCCACAGCAGTGCCCAGGCTTACTGGGCTCCCAGGTGGTGAGGCAGGTGGGCTCTGGGGCTGGAGCATCTGCCTCCTCCACCAATGGCCAGGAACCACCGCTGCTAACTGATGCCTCTTTCACCCCTCCCTGCCCCTTGAGAGGGGAAAATGCTGTCTGTGAGGCATAGGGGCACCTCCTGCTCAGAAGATCCTGCCTCTAGCAGTGTTTATGGGACTTTGGGTTGAAGCCAGGAAGAAGTGCTTGCGAGGACTCTCCTGCTGGCTTTCGGTGGGGGCAGGAGCAAATAGCTGAGGAAGCAGGGGGAAGAGAGAAAGGGAAAAGACGGCAATATCTTAAGCCACTGGAGTAATTTTTCCTTTGAATTTTTTCCTGTGGTCATGAATACCTGGTGAGTCATTTAATGGCTGTGTGTCTGTTTCTGTATCTTAAAGTAGAGGATAATCTGTGCTTCTTTGTATTTAGCCCATGGAGCTGCCAGGGCTTAATTCATTAGTGTTTATAAAGAATTCGTAACACTAAAATGCCAAGTTTAAGCACTGGCTAAAACCTTATTTTTGACCAATTTCCCAGCACGAACATACTTTTTGTGTTTGTTTGCTCACAGATATATATTCTACTATTCAGTAACTTCTACACTGTGGCTATAAAAACAGTGAAGCCCAGAGAATGAGGTGGAAGATGGGCCAGGCTCAGAAGTGACACTGTGTTGACATGTCTGGTGGGAATTTCTTGGGTGCTTGCAGATCTATCTGTGCTTACTGTATCTGAGACAGAGCCTTCCCGTGAAGTTGCCATGCATGTACCCAGAAGGTGGGATAACAGCCTTTGCTTAAAGATCTGTTACAATGTCATAAGCTTGGAAGAGAAGCAAGCTGCTGAACCTTATCTGCTTGTCCAGTTTCATGTTGATGAGGGCATTTGAAATTGTAACTCCTGACTGCAGTGGGGAAAGTATTAGGGAAAGATTTTAGGCAATGGAAACAACATTACATGTTTCCACACCTTCTTGTGTACAGAATACAAATAAAGAGCTTTTCCCTTGAGATTTGCTGTGGAGGGTGTGAAGTGAAGTGGAACCCACCCGTTTGCACATTTTCTGGTTTATGTCCTTAAATGGCAAAAAACATCTTTGGAATTTAGCTCATAGAAGGGTTATAAATAGATTTGTGGAGATAAAGTTTTGCTGTAAATGCTCTGGTTTTGGATTTGTTCAGAAGAGTGATTGTAGGCCAACAAATATGAAAAGAGGAGAGGTATTGCTAAATGCGGGAAGACAACTTCATTTCACATAGATATACACGTACGTGAGCACACGCATACCCTGCTTCACCTCCGCTGACCTTCCCAATCTTCCTTCAAGTACGTGGAGAAGTAAGGGGCATGGAAATCCCTCTGTGCACTTTTAAACCTTAAATAACTTGGGGTGAGGGAGAACTAACATTCATGATTCATCAGATTGCTAAGGGAGTCTGAACCTATGACAGCTCTGTAAACAAACGTCCTGAGATTTGCTGGCAGCTTGTTTTATGTCCTCCTCTGAAGCAGCTGGCTCCAGCTAGGGAGAAGCTGTGTGGGGCTGGATGAACCCTCAATGAGGGAGCGAGCGCAGGAGCAGCTGTTCCTGTGCTCCTTCAGAAGTCAAGGTTCTGTCCTGCAGACTCATGCCAGTTGGATTCCAGTCATCTTCAAAGGGAGCTCTGCCCAATTGAAGGAGTCTGTGATCAGGCCCTTGTTTGTTTCTTATTTGCAAGGCTTTGATGGTCCTGTTGTCTTTCTGACTGCCACAGGGCACGTTACTACCCTTTTCCCTTTTCATTCTTTTCTTTGACAGTGAGTTCTAGCGGTGAAATGGTCTCCTCCCTTCCCCAATATATATATATATTTTTTTTTGGACTCACAGTGTTCACCCTGTTAAAACCTCTTTCTCATCCCAGAAGAAAAGGTGAGACCTTTTTATAATTCTTCACCATTTCAGAGGACCTAGCAGTGTTTGTTTAATAGCCCAGATCATAACTTTCTAATATAAGCTGTTGTATTGAGGACAATTTCTGCTCAGTCTCCTGGGATCAGGTGCAGATGGAGCAGAGGCTAAGGACTTTCTGTCTGCATCTTCGTAATGACATAGTGATAACCTGCTTTCTTTCATATATTTCAAAAGCCTTTGAGCTAGGGGAGAATTTGGCTTCATTCTGGCCTAGTTAAAGCTCACAGGTTTAGAAAAGGAATTCCTAGAGCTTGGCTACAATGTTTGGAAATGGGAGTGGTTTGAGCTAGCTCTGAGATCTGTGGAATGGTTTGGTCAGCTCTCATTTACCTGCATAGCTTAACCTGCTGGTGCTGCAGGATGCCTCTAGTCAGCATCCCTAATGGGAGGCTTTGGAGTGCTGCACCCCTAGGACCTCAGAGAGGAGGGAGTTTGCCGCTTTGTATGGCTTTGGGAACAGCTTAGCCCCATACACAGAGCCACACCCCTGCTACGAAAATGAGGAGTTTCATTCAGATGTCTGATAAGCCACAGCTGTTGCTTTGCCACTTCAAACAAAACTTGGATTATAAAGACTGAAGTGCAGCGTTTTAATTGCTGTAAATATGAGTAAGAGTGTTTAGGCAATCCAGATGATACTGAGCCAAGCTTTTCTGTGGCTAATGTATATTACACTGACAAAAGCAGGCCAGCTGAGAATTTCCCAGTAACTTAAAACAACAATTGTCTGTTTTCTGCTGCATTGGTGAAAATGAGGGAGCAGTTTTAACCTGAGCATCAGTGGACCTGAACCTGCTCTTGCTTTCAGCAGCTGTACACTGATGTAAAATGTATTGTTAGTTAAAAAAAAAAAAAAAATCTGATCTCAGTTATCTTAGTGAAAATCTGTTCCTTGAGTTACTCAGAATTCACAGTGGGCTGCTTGCTATCAGAAGTTGGCCCCTTTGTTTGGCTTTCTACACATCCCCTAAAGGACATCAGCAGCAGGAAATTGGGTCAAAATCCCAGTAATGAGCATTCACTGGGAAATGATACTTCATACAAGAGAGGGCACTGCAAACCCAGAAAGCCAGTAAAATTCCACAGATCATTTGCTCCCTGGTGATTAAAAGGCCCTGCCATATATGGGAAGGGTCTGAGCTTCATTCACTCCAACCACAATAGTAAATGGCTTATTCATTGGACACAGTATGCAATCAAGGAGCAGTGCCTTATGACAATAAAAAGGAAAAGCAGCAACTTTTGGTTGCAGTTTGTTTGCAGTTTTCTCTGCTGTGTGTTATTGAAAGCTCTGTAACTATTTTATTTTTGTTCCTTTATTTAGATCCATGTAAAGGGCAGTCACTTTGGTTTTTAAAATAACCCTCCCCCATAAAACCAGACACACCAGCCTATTTCCTCTCCTTCCCCCTGTACAGCCCAAACAAGAAAAAGACATTTCCTCTACCAGTATATATAAATGTAGCTCCTCTGTGTTCAGTGCATCTAGTGTGGATTTATAAGACTAAAGGATGGAATTAGCAGACAAAAATCTTATCCTCACCAGGTATAAAGCACTAGCTTTAACAAAAGCAATTATTAAATTCCAGTATTCCAGGGACAGTGATGATACCACAGAAGTGAAGCAAATAGGAAATGTGAGTGTGTATGAATAGGGGTGAATTTTGGGGGAAGGAAGGGTGAAATGTGCTTTGGAAGGGAGTTGCAGAAGGGGGGTCCCCAGTGCTCCACACACCCTTCAGGGATTGTCCTTCCACCACATCAGTTCTCGCAGTGAAACCCTACACAGACAACCCTAAGATGCAAAGTCATCGGAGTGCAGTTTTGTTTACATTCTTGCTTTTTGGTTTGTTTTGTTCAGGGATCAGTACTCTCTCTGCCATCAAAATCATGGGGATAAAGCAGTTGGTGTGGTTGCATTTTATGTTGTAAGGAGAAAGACAGTTAAACAACTGCAGCAATGGAGCTACAGAAGCTTCTCTGCTTGCTGGAGATTTTCTGGAGTTTTTATTGTTTGTTTGTGTTACATTGAGTACCTTAGAAACATGATGTTCATGTTATACTGGTAGATCTAGAGACAATGTCTGGGATCATAACCCTATGTAATTTTGATGAAAAACCATGTTTTTGTGGTGAGAAGGGCTGATTGATCAGTCTGATCTCCCAGACTACGTCTCATTGCACATCATCCAGTTACTCATGTTTTGAGGCCACTTAAACTGACACGGTTAAAATGGAGTTGCAGTCAGCCACAGGAGAGGTTGGCTGGATTTGAAGCCAATCTTCTGTGTCCTCCAAAGCTGTTGTGCTTCCCAGGAAGGACCACAGCTCTGTGACAGAGGTGTGATTCATCTATTTTCATATACATCTGGGTGCCTTTACAATTTTCAGCAAGTGTAACTGGTAATATGAATTTTTGTCCCTGTCAAGAAAGCGGAGTTCCTTGCAGGTGACTTGCCATGGGGTCATAACAGATTTACCTGGCAGTTTAGCTACTGATGGGCAGTCTGCCAGTGGTCTGGCTTCTCAGTACCAGAAAATTGCTCTTTGACACATGGATCTGTTTCTCCTCCCCTCCACTCCCCCTCCCCGCCCCCATCCTTTCCCATCTTCTGAGTGATTTGTGGCCAAGCTTGATGTTTCTGCAATCTCATTCTGGCTACCTGTAGAGAAGCTTTGCAGAAGTTCATGTTGTTCAACTCTGCTGCTCTGCACTGGCCACAACTGGGAGTTCCCCTTCCCTTTGTTGTGGCCCTTCAGTAAAGACTGTCAAAGCCAGCCTTTTAGAAGATATGCTTTCTCATTTGGGTTAATGTTCTTCAGAACAAAACCCTTCCCTGTTGTGCTGCTTGTGAACTGCCTTAACGCTTCTGTTTGTTGGCTAATAAAGGAATTCCATGGTCAGTAAAGATGTTTATTGCTTCACCTGTCAAACCAAAAAGTTAGTTTGTCATTCCTGGGCCATCAGCTTGAAAAACCCAGTTGTTTTTCCAAAACAGGCAGCTTTTTTTTTTTCCTGTTCGCTGTCTTCTGTAATAGATGTGAGCTCACTTCTTTGAGTCAATACAAAACAAACTTACCATTACTCCCTCTTCTCTTGTTAATATAAAGTTTGCCTTCTGTATCGGAGTATCTGATAAAGATCAGTTCATCTTAGTAAAAAATGAAAGGAATTTACTGTATGTGTAGGAAACATGCTTCATTATAAATGAACAGATTGAAGTGGTGACAGGCTATGAATCTGACTTTTATGACAAAATACAGTTATACAGTCCTGAAAGCCTAGACCCTGGTGTGATGAACTGGAAAAAACATTATAATCTGAGTACGTTATTTCTGTCTCTCCTGTGACCCTTCAAGGCAATGGAAAGTCACTGATGGAAAGGCTGTTGGCATTAGCAGGCTTAGAACTGGTTTCATCAATCTTGGTTCAGTGCTCACAGGTCACTGAGGCTGAATTTAAGTATTTACATTCAAGGTTTTTCCTCTGATTTAGAATTAAATACCAGAAGCTGTAGGCATAAAAGGAAAAAAAACAACCAAAAAACCCAGCCCTCCCCCCCCCCAAAAAAACCCCCCAAACACAAAACTAAAAATGAAAACCTGGAAAGGACATATTAGATCACCTTGTGCCTTTCCTCTAGGCAGTACAGAATGATTCCCTAAAGTATATTCACACGCGTTTTGTCCATAAACACCTCTGTTTATTAACAAAATACAATAAGCGATAGTTTTTTCAGTGAAGATCAGGATAGTTTGCTGCCCTTTCTAGTTTTTAGCCAGGGGAAATAGCTATCATTCTAAAGTGTGTTTCTTGGCCCATGCATTTTGCTCATGTGAATTCAAGCAAAAAAACCCCTTAATGAATGGAAACTTGCAGAAGAGTTAACAGCAGCTGGTTTTATTATGGACCATGGCAATGACATGATCTCACACGAGTTTAATACAAGTGTTACCTCACTGACTTCAATGGAACTGCTTTTCATTTGCAAGGGAGTAAATGAGGCCAAAATCAGACAGAGACCTAGGGAGACTCTCTGGGAGAGGGTTTTAGTTTGGGGAATGTGCTTTACATGCATATAAAATATATGGGCATATCTGCACATTGCAGTAAATGTGTCAGGCCACCTGGGAGAAAGGGGCCAAATTCTGCTCAGAATAGCACTTGTACAAATCCAAAGTGAACCACAGAGGCAGTGTGCCAGGGAGGACCAAAGCAGTATCTAATTTTTGAGTGCTGGGCTGAGTTTTTCTCTCATTGGATTTCTGATGTTTCTGTGATTAGATAATTAGGAAATATAGCAGAATGAGACTGTACTGCATGGGGCTTCAGTTTTTTTTGCTGCTTCAACCATATCAAATTAAAAGAGAAGTTGTGTTGACCATTGTGAAGCCAGCTCAGACAAAAACACCACACGTGCAGTTATTCTGCCTTGAAACTGTCAAAGGAAGCAGTGATACAAAACCAGTATATTTCTTGAATCAAACTTCTCTTTAAACCTTGCAATGTTACATCCTCCTGTAAGATTAGCCTTCAGCTTACTAAATCTTGCAAAATTGTAGGAAGATGGCTGTGCTCTATTGAAAGTGTAGCTTTGGTCTCAGAATGGGAGAAGAGCTTTAAAACTCCTTGAAGTCCAGCAAGGTATTATTTAAAAGCAGGATGCTGAGATGCTACAGCAACAGCCTGCAACTCAGGTGGGCTTTGCTGTTGATCTGGGTATGAGGAAACAGTTGAAGGTGTGACAGGTATTGATTAAGAATGAAGAAAGGCCAGGGAAAGAGATTTTGTCGTCTTGGTTTCTTGCTCCTTGTGTTTTAGTCTGCTTGTGTTTTGTCCTGCTTGCTGCTCCCGTGTGCAGCAGCATCTGAGGGACGGGCACATCTGGAACCAGAGTCTGCCTCCTCTTCAGTGTGAGTTTTGAAATACTGTGTTTTAGTTACGGTTTAACACAGCTCCCTTGATTTTAGCAGGATTTTCCCCCAGTGTAAACGCTGGTTTCAGATGGTTTTTGCTTTGCTCAGTCTTTGAAATGGTGATGTTTACAGGTGCAAAGATGATGGAGGAAGTTCTCATTTTTACTTTACTTGAGGTCTTGAAAGGAAGCAGAATGATGATAATGAAGCTTGATCTGTGGGCTGAAATTGAGGAAGGGAAGGCAGTAAAGTATGGGGAATGTTTTAAACAGCTCTATCTGCTTGTTTAAAAGGAAGCTTTTATGGAGTGGGGTTACATGTCTCTTCTCAGTCTATTACAGGGTTCTTGTCTGTGCCAAGGCTAAATATGAAAGAGTGCAGTAGAAGCTAGTGTCCCTGTGGTTCATACAACTGCTAATTATTCCTAGTGGTGATGCAGAAACTTATTCTTGCAGAATTAGTCTGAGATCACCAGCTTATTTCATTTAGGATGCTGTTCTGCCATCAGACAGAAATGACTTCTGCTAGCTGTAATGCTTTACCAGATTGTGGTAAAGAAAAATTACCACTTTACCACAGTGGCAAGCACAAAGTAGAGGCCTTATTGCTCAAAGAATTTGTGATGAGATTTTTAGTCCTCTCTGGATCTTTCTGCTAAGAAAACTAAGCGATGCTAAGACAGAAGCTCCAGTGTGAGATCTCTCAGTTGAATACAGAACAGAAAAGCTTTTTCCTACTTCCTTTCAACATGCTTCCGTCCTAAAAATCCACCATATTCCTATTTTAATACTGTCAGCTGAACAGGGCTTGACAAATTCAACCTGTCTTGTATACACTAAATAATATTGCGTATGTTGTAGGTCCCTTCACTGAGACGAAAATGGCTGAGGTCATGTGGAAAGTCAGTGAAAGGGGCAGGGGTAGAGGCCAGGACTTCTGTCTCCTACAGCAAGATGTATGGGTCTAAGTTATGCTGTCATCCCAGGGCATAATATTCATATGCCTACTATTTACTTACCTTTTTTTCACGTAGCTCCTGAGACTATCATATTGACCACAAAGGAAGAGGTAAGTAATCATTCCTCACAAGCAAAAATTCCCCTGTTTAAAACTTAAGAGTGGCTTAAACACATTTAGAGGTGTTACAGGAGGAAAAAAAACCCACAAAAATATTGAATGCAGGGTTATCTGCTGAGCATTCTTCCATATGAAGACCTAAATAGATGTTCTCTAGTGACTTGGATGTTCACGAGATATGATACCTTTTAACATATTCTAAAATTCCCTTTTGCTATTTAGATAAGTATAAGGTTATTATGGAGTGTTATGGTATTCTGTTCAAAGTAGTTTGGTCACCCATAATCAGTTCAATTTTGATCAGTAAAAGTACAGGACAAGAGGTGGCAAACCAGATTTCTGCTGCTGCTGGGAATACTAAGATGATCTACATCCATGGAGTCGTATTAGTACCATACTTATTGTATTGAACCGCTTTTAAGAAATTTTTTTCTTCATAGTTTCCTGGAGGTATTCTCAGCAAAAAGGGAATAGGCTCCATAGGCAGTGCATCTGTCATGCTGGTTTCAAAAATCAGATGTGGCACAGAGTTCTGTGGTACTAGAACTGAACTTCAGCGCAGGAGTGAAAACTGTGGTATGGAGAGATAGCAGAAGCTGAAACAGTCTTGCATCAATTTTTCTGTCATGTCCAAAAGCATTGCATTAGTTGAAATAACTGTCTTAGAAATGCACAATTGCGATTTTATGCTGGAACATGTCTATGACAGAGAAGGACAGGGGGCTGCATAGAAATAGCTGTGTTCCTCATACAGTTTAGTGCTGCCTGATGCACAAGGAGCATGGAAGTATCTCTCTGAAATATTAGAAAGAAAAGCTTTATGTACTGCTTGTGACTTTGCATTTATACAGGTGCAACTGGCTTCAACTGAGAGATGGAATGTCTTATTTATATCATCAATATAAATTACATTTTGACATTTATGCGAGTGGTAGAAAAAAAACACACTCTGCTTGTGTTGGTGTTCTTGTTGTGTGCATAAAAAATGACCTGTCCTTCTTACCTGTGTGCATTTTCTGTAAGGACATAATGCCCCTATTCAGTATTCATAAAGATGGTAGCGGCTACCCAACTTGGCTGCTTCATGAAGAGAGGCAGTTGCAGAATTCCACCCAGCTGAAATCACTGACTTTTTGCAAATGGAAATTGTTTATACATTTTTTTCTTAATTAAAAAGAAATGCAATTAGTGGTTTACAATGTTTATATGTGTAGTATCAGCTGAGTCTTGTTCCAGTCCATTGCATGTCGTTTTAATTTGACCTACAAGATGTAGAATGCAAAAAAATCTGACTGGGATGCCCAATGTTAAGTGCAAATTCCCAATGCAAATATGAAGCTTCATTAAGCTGAATTAAGCTCCTTAGGTGACATCAGGAAGTGTTTTGTTGTCTCATTTATTTTTTTGCAAGGAATAGAGATGGAGGAGACTGGATAGAAGATGCTGCAACTCTGAAGGATTAGATCTTGAATTAGACTGTTGTCTTACATCTTTAGGTTTAATATAAATCACTGCCTAACATTCACCTTTTCAATTTGGTGATCCTGAGAAACTCTTTTGGGGACTCAGCTGTGCGCTCAGCAAATTTCTTCCTAAAATGGCAAGAGTGTCAATTCAAAACCTTTGGGTGTGCCAGCAGTACCAAGAGGGCATCAAGGCTCAAACATGCTGGTTTGTACGACACTGAATCACAATGCTATCCCAGATGGCTTCCTCTTTTACTCGATTGCTTCATTTTGTATGTTTTGCGTTGCTTCAGCTTTATTGATCAGATATTACTTCTGGTTTAATAATATCACAGCAATATAAAGCTTCTGGACAACTTATTTAAGTAGCTTTTGGGCAATTATACTGTAGCACTTTACTGCTTATTGCATTTGAAACCTGAGCAATCTCAGACCAGCTTAACCTCTGTTGAAACCTATTTCATTTCTAACCACTTGTCACACTACAGAATACATCTCTGGAAGTGGTACAAAAAGAGCAATATTTTCCCCTCTTCCTTGAGATTAAAACAAGCTATTGTATTCACTCAAGTACTAAAGAAAGAGTTTACTAGAGAAAACTGCCTTTTCTGAAAATCCCCAGCATGTTATTCAGAGATGATCTACGTAAACAGTGAAATACCTTTGAACATCAGAAGTGGTAGGTACTCCCCTGTTTATACTCTGAGGCATGTTATTTCCAACAGCTTTTGGAAGTAATCATTCCAATTTTGGGGTGTCCCATGCACAATAAAACCTGAATTGCCCCAATACGGTGCTTTTAGGAACTCTAAGCTATCATAGTTTGTATTGTGAGTTACTCTCCTAAAAAAAAACTTTCTTTGGCTGTTATAGGGATTTTCCTCAATGCCTGTTCAATTGTTTTCCTCTCCTACTAATAGCTGATGCGGGCCACCCAAAGAAACGCGTGCCTGAATTTGACTTTTACCCATCAGAACGTGGTCAGTGGCTTTACAGTTCCTAGTTTGTAGTTGTGCTCATCACTGGTGACTGAGTGGCACAGGACCTGAAATACCATTTTGAACACTGCTTTGCCATCAAGCAGTTCAGCCACTGTTCTATTGCCAGAAGTACCAGATTTTGTTAGCAACCTCAGGTGTTGACTCAGAATGTCATTGCCTGTGCATAAAATTAGGCAGATTGAAAAAAAGCTTTATTTAAAGACCAAAGATTTAGACGTTTAGGTAATTGCTGTCTGATTATCATAGTCTTGTTAATGCAATGAGGGAAGAGAGAAAGGAATATAAGGTACTTTGAACTAGCAGATAAAAAATATTGATCCTGTAGTACAGGCTAGCTATAGTATTTAATTTTTTAAAATGTGCATATGGTTAACAACTTTAAGCACTGGATGCTGTCTTTGATTATAACAGTGCTGAACTTTATCTGTAAAATTGAAACCTCTGATTTTCTAGTACATCAGTAAGTGAAACCTAAGCACATGTAATCTATAAAAATAAATGTAATTACTTTAGCAAATGTATTACAGCTGGTCAGGTTTAACATTAAGATACCTGTTTCTTATAGCTGACTAGTGTCAGAAGACAGGTGTCAGAAGACATGGCTTGAGTTGTGTTATGTAGACAGAATGGAGGAGAAAAATTATTTCCTTGCATTCTTCAGTGTGTACATTGAAGTGAATTGAACTGAGTTGCAGTTCTGATCTTTGACATTCCTTCCTACTATTTTCTTCTGTTTAAAACATCTTGATGAGAGTAGCTTTTTAATTTTGAAAGTGCTGGTAAAATTGTAGCTAAGCAGACCACTTCAAAATTGGACACTTGATAAAAACTTCATGAACACCTAAGGCCTCTGAAAGCTGTCACTGATCTCTTTCAAGGTGGGAGTGTGCTAGAGCAGGAGTTGGGACTGTTGCACTCCATTTCTGATGCTGCTTTGGTTTTGCTTCAGCTGACTTTTGGGTCTTGTCTTGTTCACGTATCTGTAAAGCACATATTTCAGGTTTCTGTAGTAGCACAGGGGTAAAGGGCTAAATGCAGCAAAGCACTTCAGTGTTGGTCAGTGATTGCTATGGTGATAAAGATAAGATCACAAAAGGCTGTGGAAGACCAAGATCTCTCTCTGTCAGATCACTGGCACAAGCACTGCTTGCATGAGTGTAGCTCTCTTCAGTATTCTCCCTGACAAACTTTGGTGTAATTTCCTATTGTGGGTAGGAACTTATTCATCTGCTACAAAAGTATACTTATTTCCTGGTCTTTTGGACTTTCAACAGCTAGAAATCCTGTTTCTCACAGTAATGTTGAGACTTGAGACTTAATTAGTGTCTACAATGTGTTTAGAGGTTCTTTAATGAAAGGTGCCCTGGAAGTGATAAGTGCATTGTGATATTGTTAACTAAAGCGAAGCCCACAAGAACTGGTGTCTAGATAAGGCTATCATCAACTGCTAAGCTTTTTCAGTTCCTGGTCTTTGATCCTGCAGGTTTCTAATTCCTCCTTTTCAGCAGTTTTAAATTCCCCCTTGAAAAGAATGTGTATTGCTGAAGTAATGTGGACCAACTGATTTTGGGTCACCAATCCAAACAACTGGAGTTTACAATTTCAGTCTCAATTTAGAGCACTGAAGTTTCTAGAATTGTACTTTGGGAAGCTTAGCAACATTTAGAAATTACTGTCTTGAGTAGCCACCATAGGTTACAGGACAAGACAACTAATAAAATAAGTTACTCCATCAATCAGTTACAGTACACTTCCCCCTTAGAAAAAATATTAGGCTTAAAAGCATCAAGGGTCTTGATATTACAGCCAGGTCCAGCTGACTGGTGATGACTACAGGAAGAGAGGACTTAGGGGGACTTCCTATGCACTTCAGATCACTGCAAGTAGCAGCTGTAATCTTAGCATTTGTACTCCTGTGGATAGATGTGTAATTGTCCCTCAGCATTACACTTGGATGGGGAAGCATCATTCCTGGTGGATGGTCCATACTGAGGCACTGGTGCAAGGAGTTGCGACCAGAATGATTAAGGGACGTGAACACCTCTCTTATGAGGAAAGGCAGAGAGCCCTGGGGCTGTTTAGCCTGGAGAAGAGAAGGCTGAGAAAGGATCTTACCAATGTTTATAAGTATCCGAAGAGTGGGTGTCAGGAAGATGGGGCCAGTCTCTTTTCAGTGGTGCCCAGTGATAGGACGAGGGGTAATGGGCATAAACACTTACATAGAGAAGTTCCACCTCCACATGAGGAGAAACAGTGAGGGTGACAGAGCACTGGAACAGACTGCCCAGAGAGGTTGTGGAGTCTCCTTCTCTGGAGACTTTCAAAACCCACCTGGACGAGTTCCTGTGTAACCTGCCATAGGTGAACCTGTTTTGGCAGAGGGGTTGGACTGGAATGATCTTCAGAGGCCCCTTCCAACCTCTGCTGTTCTGTGATTCTGTGATTCAGTTCCTTTTCTACCTCTACAGTGTGGCAGTAACATAAGCAATAACAGTCCTTTGTCTCCAATTCAGGGATGCGTAAGTTGCTACCTCCCTGTCTTTGCTCCAGTCTTGGCTCTAGGACTATGATGATCTTGGCCTCTGATGTGTTAGAGTTGAGGCACGTGTGGCTAGTCCCTCTTTGGGCCACTCTGTGGGGAGTTAGCAAAGAGACAGTACACATGGGACCTTGCTGAGAAGCGTCCTCATACTCACATATTCTGGTCTTTCTAGGACTAATTTTACTCCTGTGAGATGTTACTGAGAGTGTTTTGTGGAATTAGTAGCAACTCTGTATCTTGATCTCAATCCCCTTGCCTTCCATGCAGCATCTGGAGAGAAAAGTTGCAGTCGAGGCCTAAACTTTGTGGGTGTGGGGTTGTTGTTGTTTGGGGTTTTGTTTGTTTGTTTGTTGTTATTGTTGTTGCTTTGTTGTTTTTTTTAAGGAAAATTGTAGTTTTTGAATGACCTGCAGAGACACTATGTGGACAAAGTTCCTGCTTCAAATGGTTCCCAGGGTATTCTGCATTGTATATGGCCCCTAGCACCAAGTAACTTGTAGCTGACATTTGTTTTGTTTGGTTGCAAAAGAAAATTAATATATCACGATGGGCAATGCATGGCACATAAGTCAAACTGCACAAACAACTGAAGATTTTTGTGTTCTTCTATCTGTCAATGGATAGTATTTAGAAAACAAGTCCTTTGAAAACCTTAAGGAATTTTGGCTGCCTTTCAGAAATGGTAGAGTTAAGTCAATAAAATGCTCAGTAGAGATTGTATGTCCCCAAACATATTTTATCTTGACAGGTTATATACTATTGAGAGCTGCAGTCATGACTTGAAGCCAAGTTAGGAAAAGAACACTTCTTTTACAGGGCTGCATTTGATGGGAATCTGAAGAGGGGAAGGGAGAGAATAGTGTGTGCTCTGAGAATGCCAAATGCAGAAAGCTTCTCTAAGCTGAACTCCTGGGTTTTATAAATCATTGTAACTCTGTTGGCTTCAGTAGGTCTTTAATGACTTGCATCTCTTGGGCATCTGGTTTGTTTTTTATTTTACACAAACCTAATTGCTCTGGATGCAGGAAAGCATGCGTTTTAACAGAAGTTGTATTGATGGGTAGTAGCATGGAGTCTAAGTAATAAAGTTTCTAATTGGTATCATTTGCCTTAAAAAAAAAATTTAAAAATTCATACAATGGGCAAGCGCGGTGTTGCCTAGTTTCCAAGACCTCTGCCTGAAGCAAATCCATACATGTTGTTTCTCTGCACTAATGTGACTTTACTGAAGTCTGCTCATCAAAGAGCAACAACATAGGCTTTCTGGGTAGGAGACAGGGAGGTAGTAGTTAAGAGACATTAGAACAGATACTTTATTGCCCTTTGGGGCCTCCCACCTGGAAGGAACATGAAGAATTTATTCTAATAGCAGGGAGGATAAAATCTGTCTCTCAGTGATACCTGTTGAATGAAGCTCAATACATCTAGTCACACTATTGCATGATTATAATTATTTGGGTGTATAGAGACAGAAAAGCACTGTCTGTGTGATGACAAATTGCCTAATCTCTGTTTTCTTATATCTAGCCTGCAAATTAATAATGTGAAGACCTGCTCTTTTTTCCCAATGATAGATTTAATGTAAAAGTTGTAATCTGACATTAGGTGTTGTGTCTATTGATGGGAAGGTGTTTACTCATCTCCTTTTTTCAGAAGATGGAATTCACTTTACAGGTGCTATATGGAAATTATATGCAGGCAGCAGAGAAGGCGTATGGGCTACAACAGTTTACTGCCAAGGGTAGGGAAGAGAAACTCTGAAGTGAATTTGGATGGTACCTTTGCCCCAGTAAATTAGCAGAAAATGGAATGATTTGGGATTAAAGTAGTGAAAGAATTACAGAGGATTTAAATCCACTTCTCAGTCATCCTATATGAGTGTTGGCAAGACTTTTAAGAAGGGAGTTTAAAAAGTCTCATTTTAAGAGAAACTGCACTCCTGAAACTCTTTGGTGCTTTGAGAAATCTTTAGTATTTTAGATCTTGTAAGAAGACCACTTGTGGTTGGTGACTCCTTCTGCCTATCCCTTCAGAAGCCCCAACCACTCTTAATGTAAGGAGGAGCCACAATGTGAATGTTTATCAAGCTGAGTGTCTTAAAACCAAGTACGAACATATGCCACACAGCAGTAGGTACTGTCTTATAGGGTTATGTGGAAAAGTTTGTGTTAAAAATTTGATATTTACATGTGTAGGATAAATTGGTTTTCCATCATAGAAATACCTTGAGAAGATGTGATTTTGTTACTACTATTAGAACAGATTTTTTTGTTTTTTACTGTTATACTTCGTTTGATTTAAAAAAAAGTTGGAGGAATATTTATTTTTTCCTCCTTAGATGTTCTGTCCTTGAGGCAATGAACAGTGGTTTGAAGCTGATAAGGGATGCAGTTGAAAATGCAGCTGTTGGCTGCAGCATGGAGGCAGCTGTTCAGAATCAAAAACCTTCAAGGGCCAGGACTTCAGATGGCAAAGACAGCAAAAGATTTTGGTGGCTTTGCAATGTAGGTCCGGTGCTTGGTAGGAATCCCTATATTTTCAGTTCTATCTCATTAGCTTTTAAAGTTATCTTGTGATTTATAGAATTGGAGCAACTTGGTCTCTTTGGAAATCTGCTGGGGAGAAAGGCCATAAGTTAGAAGTGCCTTGTTTGCTGCAAGTTTCCCAACAAGTAACCTGAAGAATCTTTCTTCTGTCTTTCTTTTTTTTTCTTTTTTTGAGGGGGATGGAGGACATCCAAAGGTAGTAGTGACACTATTCAAAGGGACATTTTAACATTGTGCAAATGCTAGTTTTCTCCACCCTTTCCAACCTCAGCTAGTGCTCTGTGGCATGGTGCACACTGTGTCATAAGTACCAGACAACCTACACTTCTTCCTTTCAATATTTATGCACCGGGGACAAAACTGGACTATGCTGGAGCTGTTTCACAAGGTCTGGGCCATTTGCCTTGTACTGTATTGTATTGATTTCAGCTAAAGGAGGATCAATTTCTTGAGGTCCAGGAGTAGCAATTATAAAGCATAGCATGTTCAATACAATGGAAGCTTTTTTTTTTTTTTTTTCCTTCTTGGAGAGGTCCTATGTTTGAATTAAGAACTCTCACTAGCCAAAGACTTTATTGAATCTTCACTGTTCTTCTGTTGTTTTTTTTTTTTTCTTCCGACTCCTCTCAATTTTGGAGCATATTTAGCTGAATTGGGTAACTAAAAGATATTAAAACATACCAGGAGCTTATAATCAGATACACCTTTGGAACTGTGTTCCTGACCTCTGCTTGTATGGCTCATTTTTAGAGACACATCTACTGAATAGGGCTACGCAATCTGAAGTTCTGGGGACTGAATGGCACAGTGTGATGCAGGATTGTAAGGTCAGATCCAGCTGATGTCAGAGAAATTACCAAAAGCTGTTGCTGTCTGACAGCTCCACAGTGATTTAAGGCATGCGAAGTAATATATTCCCGCAATGTTCAGGAAATGCTTTTCAATTGGGTTCTTAAGACATATTCTTCCACTAAATCCATTTATAGTAATTCTAAGCACTAGTAGATTATAGCTCAGAATTTAGTTTTGTCTTTAGGGAAGCATACTGAAATCTGCATTTGCTTAGCCTCTGCCATAACTTTTTCTAAAGAGAGGACTTCACCTTTGGGTCCATCTATCCAGCATCTTTCATCATCCCTGAATTCACTTAGTTTTCTTGCTGCCGTAACATATGAAGCATACATGTTCAATGAGGATGTTTTCAACATCGTGCTGAAAGAGTGAAACATATGAAAAAGAGTGAAAAGATTGAAGTTGCTATGAAACTGTGATATAAAGTCAGACAGGTCCCCCAGAGAGAAAATAGTTTGTTATAATGCGTATACTTAAACAGACATGGCTATGGTTGCATAGGACATGACTGGCTTCTTTACTTCCAAAGCAACTTACTGATTTTGTTTTCACAGCACCATTGGGACTAATTTCTCTAAATGCTGAATTTTTTATTGTTGAACAAATTCAAATTTTGCACTCAGCTAAAAAGGTACAAATATTATCTGAGGCTTTCATTTCTTGTCATTTTATCTCCTCTCTAGTTGTTGAGAAATTGCATTATAGTGACTGGCAGGGTAAAGAAAATTTAAAGCAAAAAGGCTGTGGTGAATGGTTGATATATGATTGGTATAGATATTTAAACATGAAAATTGCCACTATGAGCTAGCTGAAGGTAGAGCTGTTATTCCTGAAAGTACCACTAAAATAATGAACCAGTTGAATGAAGTGACATTTTGGGTGTGGAGGCAGGGTTTTTCAGAAGTCACACCTCACCAAAAGCAGACATTCTTTTTGCTTTCACTGGTAGAAATCCAGATGCATGTTTTAAAACTCATTTTACTCTGGATCTGTACTCAAATAAGCAAAGACAGAATATTGGTCCAGATGGAGATGCTTAAATTGCCATCCCATATCTTCATTTCTCTTCTTTTCCTTTAGTTTATCCTCCCTTTGAAATCCTGGCCACCCAAGAAAGTTTCTGAATGCTGTGATCTGGAATATTCTCTTAAAACAATACCTGCAAAGTTATTTTAGGTTGCTGATTCATTGCCATCCTTCCTAGGGTTTTTAGCCTTTCAGTTCTTTCTGCAATGATTCTTGATTGTTGACAAGTCCAAGGCAGTAAAAAAGAAACAGCTAGTCTTTCATTTAGTACTTGGTTGTCCTATATCCTCTAATTTCCTTCATGGCAAAACATGTTAATGGTAAGGTACCCCAGTACTCAGCGTGATCATTCATATCATGTTTCTTTAAAAATACAGCTTCATGGAAGCTTGCTTATAAAAGTGCTGGACGAGCTGTGTTGAAATGAAATTCATTTTCTTTCTAGAAGATGATAGCCTAAACAGAAGCTTTTATCAGACTCCCCTCCTGCTCTGAAAGAGCCCAGCTGTTAAGAAGGAGGGAAGGATGTGTGCAGACTTCATACTCATGTGAGAGTTGGCCCTTTTTATGCAGCCTGTCAGTAGGGCTGCTCATTTAAAACAACTATTATAGCTGTTTTTCTGGTCAAGAAAAAAAAACTATCAGGGTTGTTTCTAAGGAAATCACATTCCATTGGCACAAAGCATCATCAGGTGTCATGAGGTAGATTAGAAAAAATAAATTTGCAAATCTTTCCAGCCATTTAGCCCTTGACTGTTATTGTAAAACGACTAAAGATACTCAAAATACGCATTCCGTTGGGTTCTTTTTCCAAATCTGAAAAAACAAATAGTCTATCTAAAGCCTCTTTAATGGAAAACTGTTCCCAAGGGAATAGAGAGCTTCTGGTTCTTTTCCAGTAACTAAAAAACTATCATTGAAACAGGAAGTGCATGGTAAATATCTATTCAGCAAATACTCTACACATTTATATAGTTAAGAGTGTAGAGGTTAAGAGTGTCCAGTTGGCATTGGGAATGCTCCAAGTTCTCTAGGCTTACAGTTTCATTATTGTGTTTGAAACCTTAGGGAAAAATATAAGTACTTATCAAATATTTGCATTTATCCACCCTCTGGCAAATCACTTGCAAGAATGATATTTTAAAGATTTCCTTGAGCTTTCTTGGTGGTTGTGGAAATTCTGTGGTCTGCCCTGTCCCACACCTACAAGTTTTTGGGTTTGCTTAGTTGTTGCTTTTTACATTTCCAAAATAATTAATTAGAAAAAGAAATAAAACTAACACCCTGGAACAAGGAGAGAAGCAGTCTCCTCACCATGCCCCCTACTGAAAAGGATTTTACTGTGCTGGGAGAGGAGGGGCTTGGAAGCCTAGTACATAAAATCAATGGTGGGATATATTCCAACATCAACAAAATATACTGTGGATCTACTTCTGTAACCCGTAACTCCCATAAACACGCCTTTCTGATATGAAAAGTACCACAGCTCCACTGGGATTATTCAAGTGAAATGGGTTAGCAGGGGAGGCTTGGCTCTCTCTGACAGTAGTTCTCTTTGGTATCCTTAAAGCAGATGGTCCCTCTGGAATTCAGACATGATTTTGAGAAACATGCATCAGGCATGCTGGTCTTTCTTGAACAGTTATTATGGTAACACACCAGAACTGGAAACCTTGGGAAAAAGTGAAATGAGGAGCAAAAATTAAGGAGAGCTACTACTGGGAGATACTACAGCTGCTACTACTTATAATTCAGATAAAAAGCAAAGATGATACCAAGATCAGGACAGTGGTTGGATAGGGAGCAGTGATGAAGATAAGGTAGCTGTATAGTGCAATCTGTGTCACTCAGTAAAGTGAGTCTATTCAGATAAATTGTGGTAATGCAGCCAAAATCAAAAAAATACATCCAGGAACAAGAAAAACAGAATGAGGGATTGTATCTTCTGCATATGAGCAATAGAGGAGACTCTAATAAAAATAAAATCTTGGTATCTCCTAGGGGAGAGATATTGGCTACTATCAGGCTCTATGATTCTAGCAGAGAAAATCCTACCTAATAGCTGGAATCTGAAGCCAGACAAGTAAATTAGACACACGTTTTTGCACTCAGAGTGAGGAACCCCTGGAAGAATAAGGGTTGGTTAATTCTTCATCTCCTGGTGGTGTTAGCAAAATGTGACATCTGCTTTATGTTGTAATGTTACACAGGTTTTTTTTTCTTCTTTTCAGTTCAGTAGTCCCCTCGATTGTGCTATGTAAAAGCTGATTTGGGGCTACATGTGCACTAGGGTCTTGAGTACTGCTAGATAAGTTACAATCTTTCTGATCACACCTGAAGTGTGAGTATGTTGTAACAGGAGTGTTGAGCTTGTTTAATTAAAACCCCCAAAGGAGTACTTTCTTACAGTGACTAATAAACTGTGCTATAGGGCCTGTCTGGAGGAGTTCTCCCAGAAAACTTGTCTGGAGACATCTGGAAAGACAAGAAACACACAAAATTCAACACATGGAAAGTAATGAGTTTTTATATAACAAACGTGAAGGCCGCTGCTGGTACTGTGCAAAACGGCTTAGAGGTCCTCTGCACTGGGGACTCAGAAACTGGGGGTGACCAGCAAGGTACACGTAAGAGGCTTTTCTGAACAGATGCTTTAATGGAATTTTTTTAGGCCGGAATTTATTGTAGATTTAACTTCACATTAATGTTCCATGTAAATTAGAGAAAGATAACATTGTATGAGATGTGCTGCTCTGCTGCGTCTCCAGTATGAGAGCAAGCCGTTTTAATAACTAATAGTGATATAATCTGTAATTACAAAATGCTTCACCAGACAGTAGGTACCTCAGTGGCATAATAGAATAAGAAAATGTTATTTAATACTTTAATATACAACTTCTGCAGAATGGAGTGAATTCACTTTGAGCTATCTATGCATTTCGTATTAATTTTGCTTTTAGAGTTTTAGGAATAAAGTGTTACTCTATTGAATGATTCAGTTACCATTAGTGACTTCTGATTAGCAGTTCTATAGCACAATGTGGCATAAAAAACCAAAATCCATTCCTTTTAGAATCTTTATACGCTGTCTAACTTTTCTGCAGAAGTTGCAGCAGATGCAATTTGTGGTAGGCTTTTTCATGTGTGATATGGTCGGAAAATAGGGTGTGGGTGAAAAGGAAGGCTAATTCTGCTGTGGTGTTTATAATCCCAAGTTATTTGGAGAGTTGCAAGGAAAAGCAGCTATTAAGAAGAATCAACAAAGATTGTGGTTTTTTGTTGTGTTGTTTTTTTTTTAAGTTTATATTTAGACTTTTGAGGAGGACTAAGAGAAAAGAAATGTGAGAAAAGGTAGTGAAATTTAGCAAGAGATCATTGAACTTGGGAGGAAAGGTGAGGAAAAAATGAAGATAACATTAAATCTGCAGGTTTGGAAGAGAAGGCAGAGCTGTCAGAAGTGATAGAGAAGAGGCAGAAACAAGAAAGATGGGTGCATTTTTTGAAGAATCAGTATGGAATAACACTGTGTGAAAAAAGGTTTGAAAGAAATGAACAGAAAATCGGCTGGTGAAACAGTCATGGAGCTGAGATCAGAAATACTAGCTCTGGGCAGTACTGGAGGTGACAAACTGTAACACAGATTCTGAACGCTGATGTATTTCCATTTAGGTGTGATGTTATTTAGTATGTTGTAGCCTAATAGTGGCAATTTTATTAATCATGGCACTGTTCCATCTGGTGGAAAAAATATTTTTCTTGTTTAACATGGACAGTTCACATATCTGATGGTAAAAAGTGATTCTGAGTGGAAAAAACCCCACATATTTTAATGGGCCAAAAGCAAGTAATTAAACTTTCCAGTCCTGGAAAAAAAAACAGTTCAAGACACTTATATAATGTTAGATGTGCATTTTTAGATAAATTCCCTGCTCTCTACTCCAAAAGCTTTTGATGATTATACACACTTTCTTCCTACTCATCCTCAGTCTTTTGGTAGTGTAGGTTTGTGTCTTGTATTTTTCTGCAAACTCCATTTGATTGCTAGTGCTTGCTACCTGTGTGCTTTGGCAAGAGTGGAGGCAATCACGTTTTTGAAGTCCAGGACAGCCTTTGCCTAGCGGAGCAAGTCATTATTTGAATGTCAGTGTTTCCTTTGGTATCAGTTATCTGGTTATAACTTGAGAGTGGCACAGTGGGCTTGCATTGCAATATCATCTTTGGTTCATGCTTGACAATAGCTTGCAATGCAAAGAAGTTGCATTCTCTCTTCAATGAGAGAAGCTGGATACCATCAGTTTTGTCCTTATGTCTTTAGCATAACAGCTGATCCTTGTGTTCAATGTTCTCTATTATTGTATGCTTGGTGTATGGAGGCAGCATTATGACTTGTTATCTTCTGTGACAGGTTTGATTGTAGTTCCAGTGTTTGTGTAAGCTCAGAAAAAGTTTGTTGGTACCACTCTACAAAATTTTAGGGCTTCCAGCTTTTTCTTTCCTTGAAAAGCATTAGAAGTGGCACAGGCTAAAACGTTGAATTTATTTTTTTAATTTAATTTTTATATGTTTAATTTATTTTATTTTATTTATTTTTTAATATGGCCCCAGGTCACTGTTCCACTTGGTTAATGTATTGGGCAGGACATATGACAGAGTATCAGGCTTCTGCTCTGACCATGACTAACTTGTTACATGTGGTTTGTGTGCAAAGTAACAGAAAGTGGATCTGCCACCACATAAGACTTCAGAAGTAGGCTTACATCAAAGTGGTTTTGGGTTAGCTTGAGACAGACAAACCCATGTTTAATGTAGAATTTATCATCACCTTTGTATCTTCAGAATTTTTGCTTCCATTTTCTCCCCATGAATTTGATGAGGCTTGACTTCTTGATAGGACTTCATGACACATTTAAAAATTGTTCTTCTGTGACTTAAAGCTATATTTTAAAATAAGTGCTTGTATAGGCTTCTCTGTTGCATCTTTCACCACCTTTTCTTGATGTCTCCCTATAAATGTCAGGCACTTCATCAGTTCTATGACTTCATATACCTTCATGCAGGGCTGGTGACCCAGGACGTTTTACAAGTCTGCGTATATCTTGTCAACACCAGTCGTGCTTTGGACTAGGCCTGGTCTTAAGTAATACAGACAGACGGCTAGGAGTGATTTCAACAGAGACCTCGTTCTGTGCCTTCCCTCTGCCTAAACCTGCCTTGTTTATTTTGCCAGCTGTTGGATCTGACAGTACCAGTGTCCCAGGAACAAGGACAAGGGGAATATTATCCCCCTACGACTGTTACTTGGATAATGTGTTTCCAGAGGAGATTCTGGCTGCTTCAAGTATGACATTGTCTGAACATCTTCGCAAGACCTATCACTCTCTTGAATCTTGCAAAGTGTTCAGGTTTCTGTTCACCCATCTTGCTGTAAACTCTCTGCTTGTGAAACTTTAAGCAAAATAATTTGTTTTAAATTCATTGTGTGTCCTCTTCTGTGTGTTTTCAGTAGGCCATCACGTAAGGATTGTCAGGACTACCTGAGTGGTAGCGGTGTGATAAGACCCATCTGACCAGCCCTGCTTGGGTTTATGGAGTTACTCAGGATTTCACAGAAAGCTTAGATGTCTGTGTGCTCTTTTTGAATCTTAGGTAGCGGCACAGCTGTAACCAGTTAATACTTGATTGTATTCTGTCAAATTCTCCTTGTTCTCCTTGTGTTTTGCCAAGCAGCGCATAGAACTTTGTTGCCATCTTTCAGTTTATGTAATGTGTTTGTGTCTATGTATTATATTGCATTGTAGTATATATTACACATGCATACCTTTCCAAGATTTGTGGTCTAGCAGAAACTGTACAGTGGTGTGGATTGGTTGGTGGTTTGTTGGGTTGGATGTCGTGAGTAGAGATGGATTGTGTGAGGTGGTGTTCATCCCTGTAGCTTGTCAGTCAGGTTTGCAGTGCTGTCTCAAGTTTGAAGTAGTGGGCAAATATTTCCTGGACTTGGAATGAGTGACTGACACTGTGGTATCTCCCATTTTTAATGAACATTTAACTGTACGGGGTGAAATGGAGAAAGTAGTAAACACAAAAGATGTGATTTCCCGCTGCTATGGTAGTTTTCAGTTCATACAGGAACTTTAGTTGATGCTGACTGGAATTTATCCTGGATTAAAATTTGGACACTAACTGCAGTCCACAATGTGTGGAAAAATAAATTCCTTTTTGTGATAGCTGATTTTTGCAGAAATGCCTTTTAGTTGAAGTATTACATGCATTTTATAAAGTTCATGTACCTCTGCAGTTTATTTTAAGAGATCTGAATTTATTTGGTGTAGATTTATTTCAATTATCTAATCAGAAGCAGACATAGCTTCTTAGGCTGTCAAAGGTATTCAGGAATGTATGACAAACTTCAAAGGAATGCATAAGATCTTGCTACACGTCTTACCATACATTTTTATAGAAAAGAGTTAATTAAATTTTCTTTCTGCCCAGAAATTACTTTTAGGCTAAATTAAGTATGTGAGGTTGTAAGGCTTTTGTTCTCTCTCTGCTTTAACTTTGTGACTGATTAAGCAGCCAAATGCTTATCTGGATCAAAGCAGTAATGAGCAAAGGGGCATCCTTAGGCCAGTTATCAGTTGAAAACAATCTCAACTGTCACGTATCCAAGTTCTAAAGCGCATACTCAACTGAATGGATTAAGCAATGAGGACTATGTGTAATACCATTTACTTGCAATGAAGAAGCTTTCAGGGGGAAAGAAGTCCTGTTTCCTAGTGCATTTTTCTGCAGGCATGGGTTTGCTGGGGAAGAAAAGGACCATGCTGCCCTTTGTGAGTCCTGCCTGGTGTGGCATGTGGTCCCAGTCAGATGAGATGTGAGTTTTCTTTTTACAGTATAGCCATTTTCCCTTCCTCCAAAGTGGGAATGCAGCCTATTCTTGGGTTAATTCCTGTGGAGACTTAATTTATGTTCACTTGCTGGGAGAGAAGGGAAAAAAAAAAAACCCTCTAGTTATCTGAATACACAGCATTCAAGTATGTTTGCAGGGACAGTATTTCAAGTTATTAGTCTCAGCAATTTAGATAAGAACATGTACTTTCCTATGAAAGGCAAGGCACAGTGTCTCAATATTAATACCTGACATAGTAACCCTATGTGATAAAGTACCTAGATAGCTCAATAAGGGGTGAATTAGAAATGCCTGGGAAGATTTATGGTGCCATTAGTAAAACATACAGATTTATGTGTGACATTAAGATCTCTAAGGCAGCAGAAGCAGAATTATACTACTAAAGCTGTATAAATGTTTTGCTTCCCCCCAGATGCAACAACAGAGATCTCAGAGAAAGTGTTATCTAATGGATAAAGTACTACCTATGATTTGACAGATCTACTGTTTCCTTCAAGTTTTCCTGTGGATCCTCTGGTAAATGACTGGGATTCAAATCTCTGGAATCTATGGCTGATGGCCATAATGATAGTGGCATTTTGTATGTGACTCAACACAAGAGTTGGGTTGCTCTTTCTCGTCATTTAGGTATCTCAGTACCTGATGGAATGCATCTCATGGGGGAGAGTTAAACAGAAAGGATGGCCCCAAAGGAACAGAACTGGCCAACGTCATGCACCAAGCATAAAGATCCTCTGAAGTCCACTTCTTCTTGAGCTTTTCCATAGCAGCGTCAGAAAACATGAATGTTAACTCTGCTAGTTGGCTTTGTGGTATGATTCATCTCCAATGGCTGTGGATGAGAAAGTTGCTGCATCCCCTCTCGCTGAGCCCTTTACTGTTTTGTATTGACTGCTGCTGCTGTGAATTACTCGTGTTCTTTTTGTCATGCCCAGTCAGGCTCTGTTTTGTGTGCACGTAGAGTGGGTCAGCAGCGACACAACCTCATTCAGCCATGAGGCAATCCTGTACCTCCTGCCAAGAGGAAGGTTTCATTGTCTCGTATTCACTACAACACAGAGAGATGGTGCCACACTTATAGTCCTCCTACAGTCCTGGAGTTTGAGGATGTTATCTTTCCTGTCGGGAATTTCTTGCTGTACAGAGTGAATTCCGTTGAGCAACAACTTAATTTTGAAAAGATGCCTTTTCTCCAATGCAGAGAAGGAGTTAATGAGTCTAGGATTGTAGTTCATTGAGAACCAGTGTGGAGGTCAGCAGTCAGTTTGTATTGCCTTAAAAGCAGAGAAGGAAGAAAAACTGTCATGGTGCCTTAAGTATGGGAAATTTGAGAAATAGCTCAGTTTTCAAGTAGAGAAAGCGGGTTTCTCTTGAGCAGACTATCAATGTGTAGTAAACCGAGGTATAACTATCCATTGAAAGTGTTCTTTTCCTCCTCTTTGAGTCAACTTTTAGCATTCATATATAATAAACAGAAGTTCTGGTTTTGAGGTAAGGCTGTTTAGTTCGCATACAAGATATTGGTTATTTGGGAAAAGTAGATGCTATGGTAGGTGTGGAGCATCTTGAAGAGCTTTGTGGAAACAGTTGGTAAACGTCCCCAGAAACTGGAGGGTCAGAAGTTAAAGCTAAACATACCCTTTCAAGCAGATGGTTACTTTGCTGAAGGAAAAAAAAATAATGCTGCTTATAATAAGTACGAATAAGCTTCTAGCATTCAAATATGGAGTCCTTTTGCATTTGGTGAAATTTCATTAATAATACATTAGATATAAAAGCATTTTTTATCTAAAAGGTCTTAAAGATCTTTACAGAACTGGATTTTGTGCCAAACCTTATTGAAAGTATCGTCTGGATTATGCAGAAGAGACTGGGGAATAGGGAATCTGAGGATATTGTCTTAATTTACACATGAAATAGGAAAGGGAGAACTAGAAACCCGATTCAGGACTAGTAGGCTAGTTACATGACAATCTTTTGTTTTGTTTTTGTCTGTCAGCTGGGAAACAACCCTAATATGCAACTGCTGCATATAAAAAGGGTATAGAGAAGTTGACAAATATCAGAAATGCTGACTTTGCACATTTCTAATGCATTTTTTATTAGGAAAGGTGACCAGAAACAGCTCCATGCAACCCTTTATTGTTTAGGGGTTTGTAAGTTCCATTTTATTGTTCATGGTATAAGTTTTTAAATCTTGTAGTCTAATATGGAGAAAATCCACACTTTTATGATGTGTAAGCATATATTTTACATTTATTTTCATAGCTTCCAATGTAAAGAATCCCTACAAGGAGCTGTAGTTGGGTTAATAGAACTGGAGTCTGAGACTCAACAGAGCAAGGAAGTTTTTTACCTCCATTCCATAGCATGGATGGTCCTGGCTGCTTTACAGAAACAAAGATGTAAGGGTGTAATTTGGCAGCACTTGTTCTCAGTAGTTGAAGGATGAAGGGCCTGATGGAAGGTCTTCTGTGAGTTTTGGACCACATTGTGAAATAGATTGCCTGTGAAACATCATAGGATTGAGATTTAAAAATAGTTTTTATTGGAGACCAAGCTTTTTGTATTAAAAAAAAAAAACCAACCCTTCAAAAATATCATCAGAATAAGTGTTCATGATTCCTTTAAAATCAAGAAATGAAACTATTCTAGTGATTTCTAATAAAATTGAAAGTTAGCATGTAAAAAACAGATGCTGATTTTTTTGGCCCTGTTGCAACTGGTGACAAAGCTTCTTCCTATCCAGTTGTAGTCCATTCTCAGATTTGGCAATCTCGCTGCTTTTTGGCTGCTGTGATTGTTTTTAGCAATGATCACTGCCCTTAATACACCAGCTTTCTGGATGTCTAGTACCCTAGGCTACTAGATGTCTGTAAGTCTTGTACAAATATTTAGTGTATAATGCAAACCATTTTAATTTCACATCCTAGTATGCCTGATGCTTCAGGTTGATTCCAATTGAATACAGTGTCAATCAGTACAGTAGACTAATTCTAATATACAAACATTACAGACCTACTTATTTTGACTTTGTCATTGTTGGCAAATTTGAGATCTCTGTACAGAAATTGCAATGGCTTAATCAAAAGTCACAATTCTTCTAGAGTAAAATGGACTAGTTGACCAAAAACCCCGTTAAAATCTTGACCCCACCAGAACGAGTGTGTATGCATAATTTAAAGCTCCCAAACAGTCTTGTTAAATTAACATTTTATACTGTCACAGACAGTCATGGGATATAAAACAATAGTTCAGCTCCTGTGATAGGTCAAAGGTCTGTTTGCTCTGTCATATTTCTCTTTACTTGATTTGGCAAGTATCTGGCAATTTTGGACACTCCTTCTGTTACGGAGAAGAGGCCAAAACAAAGGGTAGGGTTTTTTGCATGTTATTTTTGAAATGCCTTCATTCTGGGATGTCCAATTAGGATATGTTAGACCTGCCTATCACTACCCTGGAAATCAAATGCTGTTACAGCAGCTTAACACAGGCAGCCAAAATTATGAAAAGATTTTGAAAAAACTCATCTAAACATACTCAGGTTTTGTTCAACTGCACAAAATGGCAAGGCACAGATTATAAGCTTACCAGAGGATCTTCTTTCTTACATATCAGTTTTTAACCAAAATTTTAAAGAGTCCTTTCAAGAGCTAAAGATGGGGTCTACTGTCTTCTCCTCTCTGTTGTCCTCATGCACATCCACACACCTTTTTCTTTACCAGAAATCTATTTCTGTGCTTAAGTTATTTCTTCTTTTATGTCTAGTAAGCTAAATAATGAAGTGCTGTGTGCTATGCCTATCTGACGTTCACACCGGACAGGAACTGAATTCTGTGGGAGCTTGAGCTGCAGGATCTAGTTCACTGTAACAAGCTTGACTGTGTGCTTTGCCACCATCCAGTGATGAGGAGTATTTCCACTGGATGGAAGCACTTTGTTGTTAATCTCATTAATATAGTTAAGACCCTAATGGAAGAAGCTGCTGTGAGCTCAGGTCTGTCTGATACCTGCAATATCGATCACTGGGTGACCCATGAGCAATATCGTTGTATTCAAAGGAGGAGAATTTCAACAGATCATTCACTTATTTTTTTTATTATTTTTTTTTATGCTGGTCCTCAAATGTCAGCCTGAGATAATTCATGACTTGCCACAGATCTGACAACATAGTCCCCTCCTGCATTGAAAGCAAAGGCTGTTCTTTGAATGCTTTGTTCCCATGGACATTTTTCTATTCCTCAGTATTTCTGCAATGTTTTGCTTTGTTTATCTGCCCTTGGCATAAAAACACAAACATAATCAGAATTATTTGTTGGAGAACTGACAAAGTAACAGTTTGAGATATTGTATCAAAAACTTTTCTAGTTTCAAAGCAAATGTTGTTACAGTGAATGTTGCTGGGTTTAGAAAATTTCCTATACACTGATGTCAGTTTATCTAATTACGGACTCTGGTAGGTCATCTTTCCCAGACTAAGGTTATCTTTCTGCAGAGAATAAATGGTTATTCTCAATAACTTTCAACCCTATGTAGCTGTAAGTTGTTAAATAGCTTTCTTACTCTTTATTTTTAAGGACATTTTAAAAAGATAACTTCCTTCTATAGTGTAAAATGGCATTAAAATCCAGCTGCCAGGCATTCTTTTTTCTGTATTGATCTCAAAGTCCTTTACAAAGGAGCCTGGCATTGTTTTCCCTTTTGTCAGTCTGAGAAATTGAAGTACAAAAAAGAAAAATGTCTCCTGCAACTGCACCAGACTGGAGTTGATGCCAGCGAAGTACTTTGTCCACAGTCGTGCTGTGCTTTGAAGGGCACTAATCTTTGGTACTATCAAACATGCTACTTAAACAGTTGAAATGTTATTAATCAAGGAGATGGATGGGATATGAAAACAGGAAAAGTACTTCTTACAACTTACAATAGTACGTGGCATCACAGAGCTGTACCAAATGACAAATCTTCTGAAAAATCCAGCAAAGGGCAGAATTAGATTAACTTTTTAAGAGATTCAAGTAATAGCATAACTTGTGCTGTCACACGACATTTTAGCATGCACATGGGAGCCAGACAACTATGTTATTTTAACCCACACTCAGCATTCCTATCAGTAAATCTGCACAAAGGGCCCCATATCAATATCTTGTGCAGTACTATCATTAAATCTCATTTTTTTGCTACTGCCTGGAATTTCATTATGAACCATTAGTGATGTAATACTAAACCTATGGAATCTTAAACATGTCTTAAAATCTGTGGAATAAAGTAGACTCCTACCAAATAAAAAAATACAATACCTAAAAAATTGCTGCATCTTTTTCAAATTTATCGCTCTGTTTTTTTCCCAAAAATGTTTCAACTAAAATGTCTCAAACCTGCTTCTGTTTTCCAATAGAAGTTGTTTCTCTCTCTTCCCTCCCCTGTTCCCAAGACACTATTTGCTGTTTCATTTAAATATAAAATATCTGTTATATGCTGCCCTCTCTTGCATGAAGAGTGTTTGATTTGCTTCTGGTTGCTGTAGGAGCCTGCCTTTGGATCTTTCCTGGAATCGTGGGATTCTATGAGAGAGCCTTTATCTTTATATTCCAAAATCTCCCAATGTTTTGTTAATAAGTTATGTGAACCGTACCAGTCTGAAAGGCACAGAGTGAAATTTGCCTTTGAGAAACTCCTTGGCTCAAAAAGGAAGGTATGATTTAAAATGTAGCCACTGGTAAAAAGAAAGAAAGAAATGCTATAAACTCCAAAAATGTACCTTTAATTACATGGGGAGTGAATTGGGGATGTTCCAGAGCCTCTGTGAAATGTTCAGCTGGCACAGAATCATGCTTCTATCAGAAACAGGAGTAAAAATTGAAGAGTGTGCTTTAAAAGCAACAGATCTTCAGCAGCCAAACAAGGAAAGAACTGCCTGCTTCTGATTTTCAGTCTATAGAAAGGCATGTGTTCTTCTGGAAGTGCTACAGAAGCTGTTCTGCTGGAGTTGGTGTTTAGCATTGGACCTGTGCTAGCTAGAGGTTGAATGGGGAGTACTGGCAGGAGTGCAGCGTGCTTGAGGGGTGTCATGGTCTTGCTGACTGTGGGGGGACACTGTCACACAGGCCTTCCTTGAACTGTGCAAGGATGTGACGAAAGATGGACCACCAGGCAAGGAAATATGTCCTATATGCTCATGTATATGCTTGGCTGCTAGGATCAATCAGGAGCTCTGCTAAGGAAAAATGACTCACTGCTGGCTCCCTTACCACAATGTGTGGGAATGAGCTGAGGGACAAAGCAATCTCAGCCAGAGTGTGAACATCCATTAATACTCGATTTTCAGTGTGCTGGCTGCCATATCTGCTTGTCTAGCAGTTCTCCTCACTCTGGAGCAACAAATGGTAAGGCTTTGGTATCAGTTCACTGCTTTATCTTGGCATGTGCTTTTATCTCTAGATGCATGGCTTTGACAGCTTTGTGACAGTGTTATGCCTTCATATTGCTGACACAGCCTTCAGTCCCATCCAACTTTTGGTCTGTCCTGAAGCTATGCTGGGTGCCTGCTGTCAACACAACATTTGTTAAAGTTAAGTATTTGATACTCAATCCATTTCCCACTTGTAGGGTTATAATTGCCCCACTGATGCCTGTTAAGATGACCTTTGCTTCAAAAACCTTAGATTTTTGTGAACAAAGGCTAAATTTCAGCACTATAGCAAAGTCTAAGACCGGGCAAAATGTTTGGCTTGTGTCTTATTCCTTACATAAGGACAGATTGAAACTCTAAAGAATTAAGTTAAGAAAATGAGGGGTGAAGTAAAAATTGTGTTTTATAATATAGACTACCAACAGTCAGTTTAAATGTGCAGGGAGGACTCATTGTTCTGCCAGTGTATACAAAGTGGGAATAACTCCAGGGACATGAGCTGGAGTATGGGTGAGGTGTTCAGCATGGTGTGACTGAGTGCTAGAGATCCTTCAGAGCAGATGATGCTTTAAATTCCACCCTTTCTTTGTGAGCCTGATGACAAACTTGTCAAAAACAGCTTTGCAGATTTAAACAACAAAACTGAACAAAACCTCACTCCCACAAACCCTGTCTCTTCAGAGTTTTCTTTGAGCTATAAATTCACTGCTGATACTGGCTTAGGAATTGGCTGGCTTCCCAATGCAATTGTCCCACAAAAATGTACAGAATCTCTATCTTTCAGTCTCCCATAAAGAAAAATATGGAACAAAAATGTCAGAGGAAAAATGTATAAAATAGGACATGACCTTCTGTAGAATAAATACCTGCAAGACTTAAAGGATCCTTTTAAAAGCCATTCTTTTCCAAAATGCAAATGTTTCTGTTGATGATTGATACCTGAATTGATAGAGGCAGTAGGATAGACAGATGGATGGTGAGAGTTTTAACCAAAAATGTCTGATCAGAGATTTTAAAACAGGGTTCTGCCTACAGAATCATAGACTCACAGAATTGTCTAGACTGGAAAAGACCTTTAAGATCATCGAGTCCAATTATTAACCTAACACTAACAAGTCCTCGAATAAACCATATCCCTAAGCACCACATCTATACATCTTTTAAATATCTCCAGGGATAGGGACTCCACCACTGCCCTGGGCAACCCACTCCAATATTTGATGACCCTTTCAGTAAAGAAGTTCTTCCTAATATCCAATCTAAACTTCCCTCAGCGCAACCCGTGGCCATTTCCTCTTGTCTTATTACTTTTTACTTGGTTGAACAAACCGACCCCCACTTCCCCACAACCTCCTTTCAGGTCGTCGTAGAGAGTGATAATGACTCCCCTGAGCCTCCTCTTCTCCAGGCTAAACAACCCCAGGTCCCCCAGCCACTCCTCATAAGACTTGTGCTCTAGACCCTTCACCAGCTTCATTGTCCTTCACTGCATGTGCTCCAGACCCTCAATGTCCTTCTTGTGGTGATGGGCCCAAAACTGAACACAGTGCTTGATATGCGGCCTCACCAGTGCTGAGTACAGGGGTAAAATCACCTCCCTGGTCCTACTGGCCACACTATTACTGATACAGGCCAGGATGGCATTTGCCTTCTTGGCCACCTGGGCACACTGCTGGCTCATGTTCAGCTGGCTGTCAATCAACACCCCCAGGTCTCTTTCTATCTAGCATCTTTCTAGCCACTCTTCCCCAAGCCTGTAGCGTTGTATGTGGTTGTTGTGACCCAAGTGCAGGACTTGGCACTTGGCCTTGTTGAAGCCCATAAACATACGTGTGCAGCATTCATGCATATGTTGTGTTTTTGTAGGCTGACAAGGAAACAACCTGCATTGTTTGTTGTTTTTTTTCCTGTTATACAATTTAGTATCACATGTTGTGTTTTCAGAAATTCAGCTTCATTTAGATGTGGTGTTGGGGGATATGGTTTAGGGAAGAACTTGTAGAGTAGAGTTGATGGTTGGACTCGATGATCCCAAGGGTCTTTTCCAACCTGAATGATTCTATGATTCTATGTCTCAGTTATGGAAGGGAGTAAAATCTATACTTTGAGCAAGGTTATGACTAACTGTGCTTTTTCACATTGGTGGTGAAAAATGCTGTGAAAAAGTAAGTGCTACTCTAGTTCAAGTAATAAGAAAACTGTTTTAGGTCTCTCTTAAACAATGTTAGAAGTGAAATTACACTTTTATTACCTATTAAAGTAAGTCATTAAAAAGAAATTACTTTGCTGTGGCAGGCAGAATTACTGTTTTGGCATTTTAACTATGTTCCTCTAACCAGTTATAAATATATATCTATATAAAAACAAAAAAAACCCCAAAGCTTGTGAAAAATCTTAAGGGAGATTTTCAAAAGCACCTGAGATATCTATAAGCTGTAATCTCTTATAACTTTCTGTCACATTTCTGTCTTCATCCTGGTCAGCTGTAGGAGTTGGGAATTTGCATCTGAGGATGACTACCCCGTCGAGCTTTTCAGATGTCTTCATGTATATGTGTGATTCTGCACTGTAGGTTGCTTGCTATTAGGACATCAAAGAGGAGCTGCTGTCTGTGATAAGTGGCAGTTTTCATGTTGTCTGTTCAGGTGATCATAAGTGGAAGATGGTGTTGCCATTTGTCTGCTTGAAAATGTCTGCAGCCCAGATCCACTTGGGTTATGTCTTTTGATCTCAGAAGCTGAATAAAACCAGGCCAAGTAATCCCTGGGAACTTCTGCAACTAGAATTGCTGGAAAGCAGGGTAATTCAGCATATATAATGCTTTCCTCTGAATCAGCGCCATACCTGATATGGTTTCAATGAGTTGCTTGGCTGTTGTTCACGTCTCCTGCTTTAATATCCCTGAGCCAGGGCTCCAAAGATGTTCAGAAATCAAGGTTTGATTTCTATAGAGATTTAAGTGTTTGTGCCATAACAGGAGGAGTTGTCCTCAGCATTCCGGACAAACAAAACTTGAAAGGATAAGGCATTTCATGGGTGTGGCAATGAAGTAAGGCATTCTGTTTCCTTATTTAGCTTATAGAAAAGAGGATCGAGACCCTTCCAGGAGAACTGTGCTAATGTTTTTGTTTGCTAATGAAGTCTTTACTGTCTAAGTGTTCCCATGTTTAATAACACAGAACAGGCCCACCAGGATTGCCCTACTATGAGAGTAGACTATTGTGACTCAACCAAATTTCCGATCAGCGTGTAACATCCTTACACTACTACTTTCTGATGTGGGAAGGTACCAGTTTGTAGGCCTCCATCTTAGTGAAATGGGATGCGTGCAAAGCCCTGCAATTCATCTTCCTCAAAGCTCAGGCCTGATTGCATAGGTCCTCACGTCACCTGGGCTGACCCAGTATTGAATAAGTAGCAGTGTAACTGTGAATGAGATCTTGTGTCCCTTCATGGCACCAAAATGGCCTAAACCATTAAAAAGTTGTGCTCTGAGTTGATCTGGACAACTTACAGGCATTCCATGTTTTAAGGACTAGCTCAGAAAGTGTACACATTTTTTTGTAGTGTACAATTAATTTTTATTTTGAGGAAGGGGATAGACAGATAGCGTATACTTGGTTGTTTTGCTAGATCTACAAAGAATCATGGTGCTCTACCATGTTTACCCAAAGCTTGCTCCAGTATTCAAAAGTAACCCCCAGAATCCAGCTTGATTATTGTAGTGGTCATATCTAATTGAAAGGAAGGAATTTCTCAAAAATACTAGACTGATGACTTGTGATCTATTCTGTAATGACTTTATTTTCTAAAAATGCTCATTTGCCCCTTCCTACAGAGAACGGAGTTTCACACTGGAGAAAAGCAATGGAAAAACATGCTTTGGTTTGCTTATAAAAACATAATTAGTCTGCTTCTCTGTTTAGAAGTAGTTATCTCCAGCTATAAAACTATGAAAGAAAGAGTACTGACAACTTGAGGAAGAGAAAGTTTACATTTCCACAACTGTTTGGGTTTGGTACCCATACCTCTGTTTCCCCAACCTGGTAATTGGTTGATCAGTATGTAAATAAATATACTGATGAGGTGATTTATAGGAAAGATTAAAGAAACAATAAGGTAAACCCATTTGTATCACACTTTGGCCTCCTTTAGGAAAGAAGTGCAAGATAATGAAGTCTCAGCTTTTCTTTAGGTGTGGCTTCCAGAGTTTGCCTGAGAGGGAACCAAACAGATTAGTGTTAAACAATCTTTTTAGTTGTTGGTGTCCCTGGACTTTTCTGTTTTGCAGGCTATGTAGTATAACAACATAAAAGTATATCAACAAGTGGATAAAACACTCCTCTGGCTCAAATGCTGCCTAGTCATCAGTGTTCAGTCATTCATAGTCCTTCATTTCATAGTTGTTTCATTATTGTTTCCTTTTAGGAGACAATTCAGGTTTGGATAGATTTGAGGGCACACATACAGACTTTGTACGGAAAATGTCATTGCAATTAGGAAATAAGTTGTTTAAAATACACTCATTACTTTCATTTCACTGAGGGAATCTCGAAGAAATGTGGTATAATGGATAGGGTTTCTTTTGGTACTGTGCTTTGGACTACAGAATAAAACCAACCTGTGAAAGAAAAGCATGTCCTTCATTAGGTATACACATATGCATGTATGCTTTGGCTCTGCCCCAACAAATGTGTGCCTAACTTCAAGTAGGTGAGTAATCTTGTTTGGTGGCTGAGGAGCGTGCTTAAATACCTTGTGAATGTGAGCACTTAAGAATGATTTCATGTTAAAGTATCCCAGGATACAAGACTAAGTGAAAGCCTCAGCATGAAAATGAGATGATGTTCTGATTGAGACTAGTGTCCACCTCTGAAATAGCTCAGCAGTCAGGAAGTTACAGAATTCAATGCTGTTTAACTCTACAGTATTGCATCTTTGAAGTTTTATTTTTCTCATCCTATGTAAATGGTAGCATATTCTTTTTTTTCATGGCTACAGTAAGTAGGATGAGCAGTGTAAAAACTGAATTCTTACTTAAAAGAGCTAGATAACTTCATGTAGCTACATGACTCCTGATTAGCATGTTAGCCATTGGATTTTATTAATGACTGGAGCAGTTTTTCATTTTATTGATGCAAGGATAGAGAATGATTTTTCTCTGGATTAGAACATTAGAGCTATTGGCTCTAATGGGAGTTTTATTGAGGCTGAGATAGTCTGGAAACCTGGACCTCTGCAATGCTCACAGGGAATCTACATTCCTTTCAGCAAATCACCTGGATTTGGCAAACCCCAGAAAAAGTGGATCTTTTCAGCACTTACTGTGATGCAGTCATAGAAAGGTCCAGAGTAGAGTTTCCTGTAGGAACCACCACCTCAGCTCCACACAGCTCTGATTTTCTGTCTTGGTAGTTCTTGGGCCAACAAAGGTGTTTCTTGTTTTTGTAAAACAACATGGTACAAGTTGTGTTTAGCCATGGTGGAGCACAGTACTGTATGTGTTGTGGAAACTGTGACTCTGCTGTCATCCCATCACATGCTGTCTTCATAAGACCTCATTCAGCAGGCAGTATAAAATTTAAACAAACCCCTCAGAATTCCCTAAGCTAAGCAACCTTCCCCAATACTACTGCTTAGAGATTTAGAAGAAATGACACAAAAATGCAGTGTCACTTGCAAAAGCATAATATATTTTTTTCAGAGCTTTGTCAAATCTCTTGCTCAAACTTGTTAGTCTAATGAATACTCCTAAGAGCATTTGCTGATTGTGTTCATTAGATAGAGAACCTAATTAGGGAAGGTAAACTGTATTTGTCTAATTAAAAGCTGATTGTGAAGCCATCTTATTTTTGAGAGATCTTTCTTCATCTGGTTTAACAGATAAAATTTCTCTGGACCCTTGTGATACCAGCCTTCTGTCTTTTGAGTATACAGACATTTGGAAGTCTTGTCTTTTCACTGCCTCCATAGATGAAAAGGGATGGGAGCCACCAGAGGCCCTGAGCAGCTTCCCGGTTGCCTTTTGTTAATCCAGGTGGGATATCTGAGTCTATTCTCCCAGGAACTCACTCTAGTTCTGCTGAGGCATCACTCATGGCAATTTGCAGTCTCATGTACACTGCCCAAGCTGTTGTCATTTATCCTGGCTGTTACTCAGAGGTGGCTATTCTATCACTCTAGCAGTCACAAAGTGGGCGAGTACATGTAAAGGCAGACAAACAACCTGTCACTGAAAACTGTGTAAATGCACTCCAGCAAGTACAGAACTAGCCAAACATTTTTGCGTCTTTGACTGGAGGCAGCCATCAATCAAGGAACCATGCTGGTCTACAGCCAAAACAAGTAGGGAATTCCCTCAGATATTATTTTTTTTTTTGTGAAGTGAATCACAGGGGCATAATCAGGTTTGGCTCCATATTAATCACTGCAGTTCGGCTATTAAAATTCTCAGTTCTGTGGTTGATTCTTCCCAGCCTGTTCTCAGGATTGTGTTGCACTGTGATTGGGTTATGGTTGTGGCAGAAAGATCAGGTGAAAGGAGCAGCTTCCCCTGCAAGTGGAAGTAACTCTTTTCCCTTAATGGGACTTTGGATGAGTAGTGCAGTCTGCCCTTTCTTGCTTGGGATTTTCCTCTTCCTCACAGAGGATTCACTGGAAAAAGAAAAGGACCTGCAAGTCAGCTTAGTCAGCAATGCAATTGTACCTAGCCACTGCAGCAAAGACTGAGATCTGGTTTGCTTTCTACATCATCCCTACTGTAAAGTTGTTCTGCCTTTTGCTCTCTTCATTCCTACCCATAAACACTTCTGTTTTTCTGGTGCCTGTGATAGCCATTTGGTTACTCAAAGAATCCCTTGGGACCTGAAAAGAATGCATCTTCCAGGCTCAGGGGTGTCATAACTGGTGAGATATGCTGTTTAATGCTTATGCATATTGTTTTCTTTTGCTGGATGTATTTTTCTATTTGTTTTAGACAATTGCTATAATTGCTATCATTTAGTATTAGCTTAGTTTTCTTTGAAAATCAAGGTCTAGTGTGGAAAAAGGCCATTCTGAGTGGTTTGTATTCGGCTTAATTTAACACATTGGGAAGATACTTTATGGAAATTCTTGACTGAACTGTCAGAAATTGCTTGGGTATTTTGGAGTGTTCCTCCTCAATGTTTCCTTCTGTTAGCATTTTGTGCACTAAGAATCACGAGTAAGTTTGTGCATAGTAACCTAGCTCTCTGAAACATTGGAGAAATTCATCCATGTTGTGGTTCTCGTGGTCCCTGGACTTTACCTGAATGGGAAGGGAGCATTTCTTCCCTTGAGAAGGTCTAACTCGTATTTGTCTTTGTCGTAGAACCTAAATGTGGTCATCTTTGCATGCATACGTTGGTTGTACACACAGGGTACAGACTGGGGTAATTATTTCAGCTCAACATCTGCACTAGTCTTTCTCCTAGTGAAAAGTTGTGAGTATGGAGGCCGTTATATGTCATTAAGGTAATAATACTGCTAAATATATTAGCAAAGTCAATGACTTTATATTCCCTAGGTGTTCTGGTTTTAGTTTGAACGGGACATGCAAAAAAAAAAAAAAATTCTGCTTGCCAGGTAGGAGAAAATTTGCCTTTGAAAAGATTGTTGCTTCAGCACTTGATAAGAGTCTTGCTAAGCAATGATAATAATAAATGTCCTCAGGCTACACTTGTTTTATAATTGCTGTTTAGCAGAAATTTCTCCAAGTGAATGAACTCCATAATTTGATTACACAGATGGAAAAATGTGATGTCATGAATAGCCCATTCACTGATCCAAAAGGATAGGATGTTTATATAAAATACTAATAGAATACAGAGTTTTAGTAGTGAAGACTACAGAAAACAATTAAAAGGGATTTAAAACTGAAGTCAAGAACACAGCCTCAATGAGGAGGTGACGAAGGGACTTGCCTTGGATGGTTATTCTTTGTTGAACACCTCTTCTGAAGTGACTGGCTATTATCAAGGGCGGTGTCTTGGATGAGGAATATCACAGATATAATATTGACTTTTCCTGTGACAGTGATGTTTTTCAAGTGTCCCAAGAAATCATGGTCATATATGTGGCAGAATTGATGGCTGTGGTGTCTGCATTAACTCTTAGTGAGTGAATAGCAGCTAAGGACTTGTCCTTGAGTTGTGTTGCCTGTCTCCTACAATTTTTCTACTCCAACTTTTATGATGTCTGGTGTTCATCACGCAAATCCAAGAGTCCCAAGCAGGGCAGATTTCTGGACACTTACTGAGTTGATGTGGCTGGCTGTAGCTTGCCTGCTCTTCTGGGCTTTGCCTGTCACAGCCTGTGTCAGGAGATGAGGGAAAGGAGAGGCAGGGTGAGCTAGGCTAAAGCCGGGAGTAATAGAAACCTAAAAGTGATGGTTTGTTGGACAGTATTGGCTCCCAAACACTTTTTTTTATTGGCACGTGGAAGTGTAAAGGCTCCAGTTTCTGTCCTTGGGAATAATTAATCCTTAAGCAGTGGAAACAATGCAATATGCAATTGGTGAGCTGTCCTGACAAAACCATGTCAGAGTAAAATTATTTTTTCAAGGCTGTTAACTATGCTGAATAACAGAGAGTTGGTTAATTCTGTAAGGACAAGGTTTTGGGCAAATTCCCAGCCTCCGAATGCCTGCAGGCAAACTTGTCCATATTTGTGGTGTATTTTGAGGTCTAGCATTCCTCCTCTGGGCCATATATTTTAAGAGGAAATTTTAATGGAAGGAAACATTGTTGCAGAGTAACAGCCTTCCCTGCAGCACTTTCCAAAGAAATGCTAAGGCCAAAGGTCTTGTTTTTTCAGGGCAAAAGATGTGAATCCTCTAATATTTACTCAGTTATAAATAACAACGGGCAAGGCTCTAAGGATAGATTCCTGGGAGATTGTATCAGGGGTGGTCATTCCCCAAACTGAGCAAAGGCAACAGTTGTATTCAATTGTTGCATCCTCTTTGGCACAGAGAGTAGTGTTATTGTTAAACAGATAGAAAATAATTGTAATAAATTTGTGAGTTTTTCATTCTTCTGCTCAGGTGCCTCTTCCCTTCAGTTCTAAAAAGAACAAAAATGTGTCTTATTTCTAATAAGAGATAGCTGTTTGACACAGGAGGAATCTTCACTCTAAATATTTTGGTTCTTTAGCCACAGCAACAGTGATGCAGATTATATTACCATTAGGAGCGTGCAGATGGTATGAGAAAATGCAACCCAGTGGGAGGAAGCTCTCGGATGCAGAGAAAGTTGAAAGACCGACAGGGCTTGGGCAGGTAACTGCCTTTATCCATGCTTTCTCTGTAAACAGAAGGGAAAATTATTACTTTGCTACTGTTTAAAAATGTTGTGTTACTTCCAGCTGAAAACAAAACTGCTACATAATTGCTAATAAATACCTGAATGTTAGCAAATCCAATTAACGGATTAGTTTGCCTCCCACAGTGAAATTCAGCCTCTTACAGTGCAGGTCTTATAAAGCTCAGCATGCAATTTATGCATCGCCAAAGAGTTAACATGAAACCCAAGTGATGCATAAGTCTTGCTAAAGAGGCTGAAGGGCCAGAAACTTTGTACTGCCTTCATGCTTCCAAACAGTTACAGCATTTGAGGTGTGTTTATGGACACATGGATCTGCCTGGAACCACAGGGCAGTTTTGGTGCATGTGAGACATCTGACTTGTTCATCTGCATCCCCAGGAAAATAAGGCCTAAATGTAAAATTAGAAAAAAAATAAGAAAATGCACAGTTATAATTCTTAGAAAAGGAGTGCAGTCGCTGGTTTGCTTTCTAATTTTCTATATCAAGAATGAATGTATGGTAAACTAAACTGACTGGAAAATGTGTTTGGTACCAAATGCATAAATGCATTGGCTAAGACCTCAAATAGTAAAAA
>VZZY01006335.1:23081-47184 GCA_013400335.1 Eurystomus gularis | reverse complement strand
AAAAAAAAAAAAATCAGTATTTTTCAAGCACTGATGTGATTTCGCGTAGATGTACATTTTTCTCTTAGTACTTACTGGAGAAAAACAATCAAAATTGGCCTCTAATAGTTATTAGGTATAATTCAAAAATATTGCAACATAGCATTTTTTTTCCCACCTATGTATAAAGTTGTGGCTAAACTCTGTAGGATGCTTTGAAGTTTAGGGAACATAACTGATATCCCCTTGTAACCGCTTGTGTGCTACCCACATCTAGAAAATTACACTTAATACTCAGTACTCAAAAAAAAAAAAAGTCACAGGGATGAATTGCTTCTTTTTTTGGTGGTTGTTGGTACTATCATATATGCAAAAGGCATTCCAACCAAGGCCATGTGACTGTAATGGAATTTGATGTACAATCAGTTTTAGGGAACAGCCTGTGCCTTGTTAATATAATCCATAAAAGGTTTCCAAACTTCCTGAAACCAGTTCCTTCTGTTTCCAAGTCTGCATATGATCTCATAGGAAATGATCTGGGAGAGGCCAGCTAACCCTTTTGCATAATCAAGGTAGCATTGTTCTTTTAATGCCTAAAGTGACTTGTTTCACTGGTGCAAGCTCGATGATCCACTTTTCCTCTGTCGCCACATCCCTGTTATCAGACTTTGCAATGATTTCAGTGGCATTAAAGGGTAAGTGAGAGGGTTGAAGTGTGACTTAAAGACTGACCTTGGCAATGTAATTAATTTGCTTTGTCACCCTTTTATGTCTTAACTGTTTTAAAAATCCTAAACCACTTGCTGCCTGGTGAAATTTGAAAGATGGAAATACGAATACATAACATGAGTGGGCAAGTTTTATTTTGCAGTGGTCTCAGAAGCAAGTAAGCAATCTGCACCTTGCCAAGTTTCATAAATGGCAGTAGTAGCAAGATGGAAAGAAAATGCCTGCCTTGCATATAGATTTGATATTGTAAAATGTCCCATATGTGGATTAGCAGTAGATATAAAAAGTGTGTTCTTGTATTGGAGCCCTTTAAAACCTCTACTTTCTGGGATGTTTACATCAATGCGAAGTGCCTCATAGTGTGTGTGTTCTTTTACATCCTCGGGATACCCAGGATTTCCTTGTTTCCCAAGAAGGGAAACACTCCAATGAGCTTCTATCTCTGAAAGCCTTGTATGGCAGCTAGTGTTAATCTTCATTGGCAGGGGAGGGAGAATAACAGTATCTGGGTTTTGTATCTGTGCAGAGGTAGAATTATGGTCCAGTTCATGTGACTAGGTAGTAACTGCACCAAACTGAAATTACAGTGAGCCTAAGCAGAGGGCTCTGTGGCACTCTGCTTACTGCAGAGTTGTTAAGTTTGGCACTCTGCTCTGGGCTCCAGTCAAACATTTTCTTAACCATATTAGGTTATATGGAAATTGGCCAACCAGCAATAGGCTTTTGATGTACTTATTGTTTGTACTCACAGTTCATGAAGTAGACAGCCACTGCTTTTCTTAAGAACTGGCAGGTTTGATAAAATAAGACAAATAGAACACTTTAAAAATTGTCACTAAAGTTTGGTAGCAAAAGAAGAGAATTTCTCAAGACAAAGGAACCCAAAGCTGACATTATTATAACACCAATTTGTGGTTCCCTTGTGCTTTTCATCCATAGATCTTGATCACTCTGTAAATCAGATCCTGGTAAAAGTCGAGTAGCTAAATATTATGCTCTTTATAGGTGAAAAACAGAAGTGTGGTGAACCTGACTGGGTAAGGCACAAGCAAACTCATTCCCTTTGGCAGGCTCATCCAAGGCATGGATCCATAGCCCCTACCAGAGGAGCAGGGTGAACAAGTGGATCAGTGATTCTTTAAATTGTTGTGACAAGGTTTGCTTGAACGTGGTAGGTAGAGTCTTTTGTGTCCTGACGGACTGTCAACAAGGTTCACTTATGTGCCTGTCCTGCTTCCTAGAGAAAACAAAGAGGAGAAACAGAAAATACTAAATATTGAGTTGTTTGGTTCCCTTATGGTTGTGAGTTAACACAAAGCCAAGTAAAATAGGATCTGGCACTTATTTTCATGATTTTTCTTCAGTGTGGTTAAACGAGAGACAGGAGTCACTAGTGAATGCCCCATTTCAGACGTTGTTCATCAGTACCTGCAGGCTGGTCTACTTGAGTCAGGAAGTTCCTCGTCAGAGCTTTAGCTTATACCTAGGGTAGTGCAAAAGCAATGGGCCTGACATGTCTGCATTGCTTCAGGGTTAAGGATGTCTGAAATTTCCCCAGCTAGGGATAGAATATTCCACTGGGGCAATTTCAATACTAGTTTTCAACCTAAAATTTCAAAATAGAGTGTTTTCAGGATTTAGCTGGCAATTTTTGTGTTCTTAAAGGGTAAAATGTCGAGAAGCAGTACTATTGGTTAAGCATATTACCATGTCTACTCCATACTCTAGTAGATTTTGCTATTAAAATAACCTTTTCTGATCAATAAATGTTTTCATAATTTTTACTTTACTATTACTCCTCATAGCTGTAAACTCGTTTCAATAAAATGATTCTTTGCCCTTGCTAATGCTCTTCTAATACTTGCAGATAGTTGTCACGTCCCCTTCTTAGGATTTAGTCAGTCAACGTATCCTTAGTTCTTTTAATCTCTCTTTCTAAGTCAGTTTGTCTCTGCTTGCTTAACATTTTTATAGCTCTCTTGTGATCTTCCTCTGGGTTGTTATTGTCATTCAGGAAATGAGTTCTCCAGAGCTGAATGAAGTATTCCAGGTGTTATCATCACAGAGCTATGTTAGGGATATTACCTTCCTGCCCTGTGAGGTTGCATTTATACTTCATTTAATATTGCTTGGACTCTTTCTGTTACCACATCATGCGTTATTTGATGTGTACTCCTAAGAAACAAGATTAACAAGGTCAACTTTAAACTCTGTGAGCTTTTTGATAGTGAATTTTGGTAACATCTTTCAAAGATGCAAAAATGGCTGAAACCTTGCCCGTAGTTTGTAGCTAAAGACAGCAGTATGCTTCCAGGAAGCTGGAATAATCTCATGAGTTCTGAACCTGCTTTTTGCTGATGATGTGTGTGATCATTTGACTTCTTGACCCCTGTGTCTCTATGTGTTAGAGGATGAAAACACTGTAATAGCTGCATTTGGTAAGGCTGCTGTCAGGATCAGTTCAAGTTTGTACATGATCTGGAAAATATAAATAGGTAGAAAAGTAAAATATTTGGGCAAAAGGCTGCAGTAAGCCACATTACATGACTTGAAGGCTTATGTTGCCCAGGCTTGTGGAAATGGAGGAGGACCATAATTAAAAATTCTGTTTGTGCATAGTTGTTTGTCACCTTGTTTGCTAGAAGAAGAGAGGAACTAAATCAAATGAAAAGGGTGAACTTTATATTGAGTGTAGCCTCTGCAAAGTTCACTAAAGACCCATTGAGCCTAGGGTTTTAACATGTCCGAATTTGCTTTGTTGTTTTGCCCAGCTGTTGATTTTTATTTTGAGAGACCTGCACAAGCAAGCATACAATCAGCCAAAAATCTTGGAAGAGGAAATGAGCCTGTCTTTTGTTTAGGTGTGTTTATGTCAGCACAAAATGAATGTGGTATCATCAAAAAATGTTGCAGACCTAGGAGTGGAGCACAGAGAGAATAAAATATTTTTACACGTACTCTGAACTCATGTAAATGATGACATGTCACAAATGCTTCTTCTGAACCCAGGCTGCTAATCCACTCACTGGAACAGCATATAGATTTACTGGATTAAAGAAACTGCATCATACTCTGCTGCATGAAGCAGAAGCAGCTGGAGGCAGATTTGTCCAAATCTCCTCTACCCATCGTCTTCATGAGATACAAAGTTGGTGAAGCTTTCACTGCAGAAACATCCAGTTAATGTTAATTTGTGAGAAGCTGGTGTTTATTGGTGGCATATACCTGGTAAGGGGTTCTGAGTACTGTAACCTATCAGGGAGCCAAGCTGACTAATAGGCAATCTTTTTAATCAGGCTGAGTACTGCTTATGTGAGTTGAGAAATTTGTGGTCCCTGAGGCTTACAAATATAACCATGTTTTATAGTTTTAGTAAGCTAAGTTTATATTTGGAAGTGAATGTTCTGAGGTGGCTGAGGATAAACATAGTTGAAAAAAAGTTTTCTTAATGATAGTTGATTTTTTCTCTGTATATAGCTGCTTATAGAGTTTGGTGACTGAAAGATTACAAAACCACTTGTGTGAAACTTACAGCCTAAGTGAAAGCTTTTGCCATAGACTGGACCATGGATGAGGACCAGAAGGTGCACAAAAGGTCTGAAAAGTGCTAGGAGGGATGTGCAAAGGCATATGAGGTCTTGGGGGAGGAGGGAAAAGGTTCTAGGTGACTGTGTTCTGCATTCCCACAACACATCAGACTAAGACAAGATGGAAATGCAGCCTTAGTGCTGAATTCATTCAAGGGAGATGGGGAGGAGAGTGGAGAAAGAAACACTTCTGTTGGTTCCTATTTTAGGTCTGGTACAGAAATGAGCTCTGCTGTAGGGCTGTAGTTCAGTGCTTGAAAGAAGCATTTCTATGGAATTTTGGCCTTAAGTGGACTTCTCAAGAACAGCTACTGTCCAGAAGATATTCCAGCTAAAATCTTCTGGGAGCAGTTTGAAAACTTTGGCTCAGTTTCATCTGAGCTCTGATCCAACTTTAACTATGAGAGGAACAAAAGAGGTTCTGATTTGGATCTAAATGCATCCTCTCTACACTGTCTAGCCTGCACATAAAATGTGCAAATAGAGGAACACTCCACACAAGCAACCCCCCCAAATGGCCAGTTATAAAGCATATGACAGTAAAAATGTTGTACAAAATGTATATTTGACTAGACTAAGGCATAGTTTTAATCACAGGTAGTTAGAAGGAGAGGACAGCATCTCTTTGGCAGTGATAGGGGAGATTGTGGTAGGGTAACATGCCACAGAAACCGAAGTGACCCATGCTGCACTTGCTGAAAGTGTTGCCTATGTTTTGGCTGGCTTTGAGCAGCCTTAGTAGAAACCCTTCTTGCCGTAGTATTATTGCTGTCAGCACCATAACTATTCAGTTGTTACTGGCATCTGCATGTGGACCTTCCCACTGCTTCATCCTAAACCGCTAGGACTGACCTACTGGATTGAGCTGTGTACATAGAGACCTGAATTCATCAGGATGCCGTGTTTTTCTGTACCTCGGTTTTCCTATCTAGAATAATCTGACATGGCAGAACCAGATTATGCTTGATCAGGAGGAGTATTTGTATGTCAGTGACACTACACAACTTTCTTCATGTGAATATTTAGTGAGATGCAATTCCTGCCTGAAGTACTTCCAAATTAAAATAGACAAAAATAGGCATGAGCAGAGATGTGAACTGACTTGTCTAGGGGTCATAGAGTCTGTTTAGAAAAGGGCTGGTTTTGAAGGCTGGTCCCCAGAAAGGTCTTTGGGTGGCTGACTCAAACTCCTCTGTGGCCTAAATATCTACTCCGATATAGGCAAAAGACAGGTTTGATTTGAGCTAAGGTGGGTCTTGGACCCTCAGAGATGATCCCTTTTAAGGCCAGGTAACTTTGTTAAAGGATTCACCTCTATGAAATGAATATGCCTGTGGCAGCAGGAAAGCTGAGGTGGCTAAGCCCAGAGTATTCCAGTCTTTCCCAAGCCCGAGCATGAGTCTGGACGAGCTGGCTACAGCCCAGACCCAAACTTCAAAGTCTTCAATGAACTTCTAAATAACCCAGTAGGAGATTTTTGGGTTTGAACTGTTTTCCTTGAGGTGAGCCAGCAGTATGAAGCTGACATATGGATGTGTTCTGGATCCAGCCTCTTATGTTACGTGTATAAAAGGCAACTGTTTCAAAGTACTGATTGATTATGGCCCACCTGTGTTCCTCTTGGGATAGAGCTGTGGTGCTGCTGGTTTTTTTTCTGTATGCCTCCTCCATATGCCTGTGGCATGTAACAGAGTGGGCTAAAGAGTTACTATTAGATTTACTTGTGTATGGGGGAGAAATGCCTTCCTCTTCCTACTACTGTTTCCCCCCATCCCCCCCAACTTGTTTCAGAATTTTAGTTGATCATCTTGCCAAGAATTAGATTAAGTAGTTTGGAGATAAAAGATGAACTGGTTTTATGACTCTTATTAAAATATGTGGATGTGCCTGTGAAGTTAGAAGTAAGCAGATCTCATGTTCCAGAGTGTAAGCTGAATGCTGAGGGATTCAGAAAAAGAATTCTGCTGTCTTATCCTGCTTGTTATTGCATTACTTGATGGGTGAATTGTGGATTTTTTTCATCATCATCTGAATATCTTGTAGCCACTGTTGGAAGCAGAATGCTGATGTTGTTAGTAGCAGCTACAGCTAGTGTAACTAATGTTATTCTTATGATCCAAACAACAATAACAGATCAGAGCTCTATAATAATGGGAAAAGCAATTTTAGAAACTAATTAAATATATGGGGAAGTTCAAGTGAAAATAGTAGTGGTTAGGAGGAGAGTTTCAAGGACGGGAAATAGACACCCAGTGAAGGCAAGTAAAAGCTAGTAACTGTCCATTGTATCTCCTTAAAATCTCTCTTTAAATTTCCAGGTTCATGTTTTGTTTTGTTTTTGCTTTAAGGAAAAGAAATTCAATTAGTGGACTTCAAAATCATATGCTTGGCAAAAAAACAATCTGCATCTTGAGTTCATTATATTTATACAGCTATCCTAATCTGGTTTTAGATTGAGGCTTTGTATGTTGATTTGATTGTTATCTACGGTTAACATGTCCATAGTCAAAGTATCTTGTGTTCTTGTTTTGTTACATCTGTCATCGATTTTTGATACCTTTTGGCTATTAGGATATGCTGACTTGCCTGTTGAATCCTTAGAAATATTTCTCTGCAAGTGCTTCTGTGGAGGAGGCAATGACTGTGCATTTCCTCCTCCTTCCTGTGGTCTTTTGATGAGATCCAGCTTACTGCTGTTCTTGCTGAAGACATACATATAGCAGTTATGCTGAAACTGGCAGATAGTATTACAAAATATGGAAGGTAGGCTAGAGAAAATATTGGCAAGTAATCTAGTCCATTCTGTTGGCCCAAACCACAGGTTACTGCTTAAATAATTTTTCAGTGGTGTATTCTGTTCTGGAAGTGTGTCCCATGTAGAGCTTTGCCATTTGCCTCAGCTTGTAATAGTGCTTAATAGTCCTTCTCATCACACAGTTTCCCCAAGTGTCTTCACTGGTAGGGAATTTGCTAGTGTTAAGGGAGAAAATCTGTCTCTTTTACTCCATCTTAAGCACATTGTATCTTGTCCTGGTCCTGGCCTCAGTGGATATGAGGAATTTATAATTTTCTTTTTTAATATATGTCAGGAGAATTACCATGTCTTTTAGGCTCAGCAAAACCTGACCCTTCCAACCTCTCCATGGAGACCATGTTTCCTAGATCTCTGAAAACTTCTGTTGTCCTTTTCTGGACCCTCTTCCAATTGGTCCATGTCTTTCCTAAGTGATGTATACCTGAAGATAGACTCAGGACGCTAGCCAGGAACTGACCAGTACTCAAGAGGAAGGGTGTGCTGTTTGTAATTGCTTTGTTTCCAACCATATGGTATTGTTCCTGCAGTGCGATTCACTATCAGTGGTTTTTTTTTTTCCCTTTTTATTTTTAAGAACTGAGAATTTCTGCGTTATTTTCTAAATCACTATGTAGTGTTTGTGAAAGCAATTGCCAAACTACTATCATGACTTTTGGAGAGATTTAGCCTTCAAGTTTAGAATGCTCAAAGCTGAAAATTGCCTGGTTTTGCATGTTGTGATACTAGCCATTAGTGCCTTCACTTGCAATTCCCAACTGGTTGTTTTGGGTTTTTTTTGCTATTAAGAGCAAAATATACATCAATGAAGAATCTTGGTCTTTTTGATCAATGGCATGGGCTGCCTAATGTATTCAGCCATGTCATGACCAAGTAGCTTTACAGCATAGTTCAGGCTGAAAAACAACGTAGGCTGAAACAGGGAGACAAGGTCTAGAGCAGTGAGGGAAATGTAAGTGCATCCATTAAATACTTCAATGAGTTTTTGCAAGTGATTAGAACAGCAATAAGAGAAACGCTGTAGGATAGCAGGATGGATCTAGAGCCAACTTTCTTCAACACCTATGGGTGTGCTTCATATTAATTTTTAATATCTAGTTTTAGAAATCTTGAGAAAGAAGAGATAACGCTATGACAGAAGAGCAAACACATTTTGTTGAAAGTGGCGTGAGTCCTGGGGAAGGTGTCATGTTATTAGAGTGGAAGCTATGCTCCTTCCGTGTAAGATGAATAGCTTAAGGTGAGGTGCTTCCTCTTCTAATCCTCCTTGCTACCACATGACTGAGAGACTCTGGAGTCTTTCAAGTGAATTTGCCATAGCAGCAGGGAGTCATCTATACCCCCTCAAGCTTGGCCTCTTGGAGGTTTCCTAGATGCTCAGATGATTGTTAATGAAGAGGACAACTCTTATCACATATATTCCCTATGAATGTCTAAAATGGTAGCAAAGAGTTTGTCAGTTCCTAACACTACTTACCAGGGTTTGAATATGCTGAATTCAGAATAGTAGCCTTTCAGGGAGAGGTCCAGATATGTTCTTTCATGCTACTGAGCCATTTGTTCAATTCAAGCTAGCTTTTTCTACTTTGTAAAAGAGAGAGGGAATGGAAAAAATGGAAAAGAGTGTCCATCAGTATAACTATGAAGTAGAAAAAAAAGCTTCAGAAATACAAGGCTAAGGAAATATGAAATTGGACTTGTTGTGATGAAGCATAATGATAAGAGTTCACAATGGGTCTATTACTATAATCAAGCAGAAACAAGACTCTAATCCTTTGAAGAATACAAGTTTTTTTACATTATTTGCCCAGGTGTAGGTGTGACGGATGGGGCCAGATGTCCATGGTGCAACTCTGTGAGCTCTGTGTGGATCAAGCTGAATCTGTCCAACATTCTCAGAAGAGACTTACTAAAGGCATAAGCTTTCCTATATTGGTGATCTCCTAGCTACTGCATTCACCTTTAGAAATACCAAAATTTACCTCGTAGGGTGGTAACTGATACACTGTAGATTTTTCACTGTGCTAGGAATAGGTAATAACTGCTGTTTCAGGCTACACTGGATGAATAAGGACATATGTTTTTAAGCTCACCACCTCGTCTTTCTTCTTGAAACTGTGCTGAAATTTTTCTGTGTGAACCTTGGAATATCTTGTGCACATTACCATGGTATGTACGCAGACCTCAACCGAGTACTAGGTATTGTTAACAAAATTCCATTTGGTATTATGCACATCTACAAAATGGAAATATGAAATAAGCTTTCAGGTAGGTTTTGAGCCAGCCACTGAATTAGAATAAGTGTATTGGTTACAGTCAGTTATGCAAAGGTAAATACTTGTTTACCTTTTCACAGTGTAACAGTAGTGTAAACAGATTGAGTATTTACGTAGTAATGTAATATCTTATTTGTGTAGACTTATGGAGAAAAATTAAGTGTTTTCCTTTTCCCTCCCCACCCTTTCCTCTGGGGCATTGTTAGTGTGTGCATATTTGATCTGATCCAAACCTAGGGAACTGAAACAATTTTTTTCCACTGGCTTGATAGGTTTTGGTCATTTCCCCAAGGCTCAGGCACGGCAGTCATGTTGCTTTTCTTTTCTCAGACCTGCCTTTAAGAGTTCTTCTCTGTTACAAAGGCTATAATGAGTATTCAAGAACCATTTAAATAGACCTATGGAAGCTGAAGTTTCCATCTCACCAGTAGGTCATGGCTCAGTGATAAAGTAAATTGTGCATTAGGGCTCCTAGTGATCAATAAGAATTATTGTAGTTGGATGATGTAATGCAACTGTGATACAAATTCTCTCTGCTGATACCTGTTACTAGCAAAACTGATTGCTTAACTTCATACTGGAAGGATTTTTGGCATATTAGGTATTTCCTTTGCTTGCAAAATGGTCACAGAGCTGGTACAAAGGTGTAATGTTAACGTAAACTCCATAAACTAATAGGGAAAAATGCGATCACAGATGATCAGATTTGCAGGCTTTGGTGGTATGTTTGTATATAAACCTAGTGACTGTGAAACCTCAGTCCAAGTGTGTCTGGTCAGCCGGTTATGAATTCAAACTTAGTTATACTTAGAATTACAGGTGAACTAGTGCACTTTCAAGAAAGCATGTGCATGTGAATGAAAGAAACTAACTGTTGGCTATTACCATTTTGTATGAAGGCCACTTCCACCTCTGCCATTCAAGCACTGTAAACACCCATTAAAGTCTTGTTCTATGGCATCAATAGTACATTTTAAATGTTATTTTTCATTACACAGCATATGTCTACTATTGAAATCTGGTTCAGTTGACTAAAATACACATGTAAAACTGGAAAAAGGGAGAATCATTTTAGACATGTTATGAATAATAACAATGAGATCTCAGCTATTAGTGTCCCCATTTTGTAACTTTTGATCTTGAAGTTCCTTAGTGTATCTGATAGATCAAGACCTCATAGTGTTAACATAAGTGATTGCTTTTGTCATACTGGAAGTATTGTCTGTGTTTTACAGTAATAATGGTATTAGGAAAACCAACACGTGTTTTTTAATGATATTTAATGAAGGTTGACCTTAGACTTGAATGTCATGGCTTCTGTAGATGTGCCTTGGCCACTGGATTTTCGTGTTTCTAAATACAAATAAAGTGAAGTCAGCTTAAAAACATGGCCAGTTAAAAACCCTCCACAACGGAGTACAGCTTGGCAAATAGCTGAATTGCATCTTAGAGGCCCAAGGTTATCCTCTCACTGTTTCAAACCTTTTCCATCTAACATGCATAAGGGCTTGCACAGCTTGTGTTAATTCCCTGGGATTTGATCCCATAATGTGTCTCAGTGAGAAGCAGCTTGAACCAGGTTTCAGCATGTCATGTTACTGAGCTCTTCATTTTCAGGTGGATTGTATAGTCCTGGCATGATTCATCCTGAAGTTTGTTGCAGTCAGGCAACCTTTTGGTTCGTATGTTGGATACAGTATATTTCATGGTTGATTTAGCTGGGTTCACAGAGCTTTCTGTAAACCATGCAGTTCTAGAAAGAAATTTATGGGTTTGAATAAGTAACCAGTTACACAGAGCAAACGGTACTGTCTCCGATTACTGTACGAAAGGAAGTTTGGGTTTACCACTAATTGCAGATAAAAATTAATATTTGCAAAGGAGACACATATGATTTATTTATAAGTGTTTTCTGTTTCCATAATGAAATTTCCTTCGGGTTTAAGTACAGTCATTTGGAGGAAAAAGCAGAGGTCTGTGGCTCATTAGTTTCTGGTGGTTGTCAGAAGCCATTAATCAATTGCCCCTTTTACCAACATAGGTCCTAATTCAGCAAAGCATTTAGGCACATGTTTAACTGTAAGCATGTGTTTCAAAGCACTTTGCTAAATCAGGGCTTTAATGTGGTTCAAGCTTGCTGCATTTCTTTCCAAATTTAAGGTTACCCTGAAATGACAGGAGTAGCTGATATATCAGCTAAGGTGAAGTGTGCCTTCCTCACTTGCCTTTCTATAAGTCATATGCAATGGGAAAAAATGGGTCACCTTTTTCCTCTGCCCTCTGTTCCTCATCCTCTTCAAATCCTACCTCAAATAGAGGATTCTGTACTGAGTAGTAGGGCATGTGAAATTGTAGCAAATCAGGAGCAAGGAGAGCAAAATGCAGAGAAAGCAGTTTCTACTTGATTCTCTTGAACTCTGCGATCTCTGTTTTTGCTAAAGCCCACTTGACTATATGGAGAAAAGAAGAAGGCAGCATAGCTATATTCTGATATGGCCCATATGAATCCTGGTATTCCGGATCTCATAAGTCTAGGTCATGCTTCTTAATCCATAGAGAAGATGTAGAGTGAGCAGAACTTGAATTCAATTATCCCAAGAACTTCTACTCCTGTGAAAACTGCAGTGACACTTTCAGCAGTGATGGAAGGTCAAGACTGAGAGTTGTGTTCTCAGTTCCAGCCTTGCCCACTTCTGTGCAAAAAGAATATAATCTGATCACAGCTACTCTGCAGGGAAATTCCCTGACAGAAGCAGCATCCCAACTGCCACAATGCCAGTATAACTGGTCCCCGTGTCCACCCTTCCTATTTTTACTCCTATAAGAGAATCCAAGGGACCTGAGGGATTTTTTTTCCCTTATGCTTATTCATACATGAATCATAATTTAGATATAATTGAAAGCTGTCAGAAATTACAGCAGTTACTGGACCAATACGATTTTTATGTATTAGCAGGAGGTTGGATTCCTTGAGAGAAAAGGGAGCCAGTCTTACAGTCCCTTCAGGGTTTGTTTGGCATGGGAGAGGGTATAGCCCTTATGTGCTTTTTCCCCTTGTTCTATGAAAGTCAAAGCTCCCGAGTAGTGACAGCCATGTATCACACAAAGACCTTGATTCATTATGGACTTTGCAGTAGGGATGCTGCCTGTTGAATCATCAGCAGTGCTTTCTGATGAACATAGGTTTCCTTTGGATTTCTTCCTCACAAATATTGCTGTCACTCAAACCTGTTTTGCTTGTGAAATGTGACATCATCTCAGCCTGAGATTGTGTGTGCAAAGGAAAATGACTCCATTGATTCATGTTTCCATTTTCTTTCCTTTCTCTATCTGACAGCAACAAGAACATGTGACGGAACATTGCACAGAAACTTTTGCTCTGTACATTACATAGATGGAAATGACAACTGAACTTTGCCTTTCAGACTTAAGTAAAGCCTCCATTGCTCACAATGGTCCCTGACCGTGCAACATGCAGTCAACAGATTAGTGTGGAAAATTTTGCATGCTTCCTTTGAGTTTCTATGGATATTTTCTCTATATCAGAGGAAAGAAATCAAAACACTTTCTGTTATCTGTATTAATAGTTTTATACCACACTTGTGAGGAGCCCAAGCACAGTTTACGTTGAAAAGCATTGGAAGACCTCAAAGACTTAAAATCTGACCAGATGAGAATCAAAGGGGAGCAGGGAAAGAAGATGCACTGAGACACACCACTGCCCTCAATCTCACCTCAAACCCTTTCCCTAGATCATATGGTGGATTTAGGCAGATAAGTCTCATCTTGGGTCTCAGGTCACAGCTGTCTCTTTTGCTGGTAAAAGTGTGTCTTTCAAAGGCTCAGACTGTTTTCCATACATTGACTGATAAAGGTGGCTGTGGCTGTATCCTTAGCATTCTTTTGCTGTGGGACCCTAAATAGAATTGTCACCCATGCCAGTGGTGGAATCTTTTTGATAAATACTGTTTTGCCACTCTAGCATAACTTAGTGAGGCATGTAAAAGCAGAGACTCTTTCTGTGGTGCATTTTTTTCTTTTTCCATTTTGGAACACGTTCCTTTGACTGATTTTTGTTTTGTAAAGTCAAAGCAACACTTATAGAAATTCTAAGATAGTTCTCAGTTCTTCATGCTTTGATTGTGTAGTTGCTTAGAATTCCTAGTTGCCTTGTGCTTTTTTAATATGTAAGAGGTTTAGGGGGCTTCACATCTGATACCTCTGCTCTATAGTTTGCTGAGCACTGTCTGGGTATCACAGATCCATCAGGAGCAGAAGCTGCTGGCTCTGTGCAAAACTGCGCACAGGGCAAGTCAGTCCTCTAGCTTTGAAGGAGTCACTTGCTCTTGAGAAAGTGGCAAATCTCAGGAAAAGGGATCATTATTACTAAATTGATTAATTATTTGTCAAGATAAACCATTCAGTCCTGACAGATGTTGAGCAGCTATAGGAGGCCCTAGAAATAGTGAATCCTTAGCCATCCATAGAAGATACTCAGCAACAGCGGAGATGTGACCTTGAATAATTAAATAAAATGCCTGTGTTTGTTTCTAGGCCATGAAGTTTAACAAAAAAAGGAAAAGGATGGGCAAGGAATAAAAGTACAAGTAGTGGGTTACGTGTGATTCTAGAGGTAAAAATCAGGTTATCTAAAACTTTCAGCCTTTGTTGAAGGTGACAGGCTTTTTTCAAAGGATTTTTCAAAGATACAATGTGCATAAATGCTATTAAAACTTATAAGGCTTGTGCACTTAACTGTTATTCAGAATTTATGTTTTGTGTCTCCCTAGAAACATATACGTTGACCAAGCCAAGTACTTATCTGTCAGAACTCATTTGGGAGCTTTTAAGAACAAGGCAAATGTGGGCTGTGATCTTGAAGAACCCCTTTCAGGGCTCTGTGATCAAAGATTCTCCATTAAGATCACTTAAAGACTTTATTTCCAAGCTTATTTTGGGAAGGGTTGGTAAATGATCACAGGAATTTACAGTCAAGTTACTTATCTGAACAATGTATCTTACAGACACCAGTGGAAAATAGCGTTGCTCGTTAGTCATGGTAACTAACAACCCATTAACCTACTGATTTCTGTTTAAGAGTATAGTCTACCCCTTTGTAAACTGTTTATGACTAGAACCCTGACAATCCTTAGTAGCTTGTTTATTAATGTTTAATATTAACATTATCTATGTTTTGCTTTCTATTACATTACCCTGCATCCAGAATGAAACTCCTGACATTGACAGTTTGTCTGCATTTACTCTGGTGAAATAGGTTAGACTCCATGATCTTAAAGGTCTTTTCCAACCTAAACAATTCTATGATTCTATAAATGGTTACCCTGGTTTTAGTCTCCTTTAAAATGTCTGATTACTTGACACAGCTATTGGTAGGCATAAAGAGGGATTGCCCTCTTGGTTACAAGGCATGAATATTATAATACATAGAGCACCACACCCCCAGTGGGGATACTGGTATATAAATGGAGCTCAGATTATGTCTTGTAGACAAATTTCACTTATAATCTGGAGGCTTTGCACACTTTGGACTGTACAAAGTGTGTGACAAGCCTCTTGTGTTGTACTGTCTGTGTGGTGTTGGGTATTTCATAGTAGAGGAAAGTGTAGGGGAAGACTGTTGCAAGAAAATGTTGTTCTCATCCTTCAGACCAATCCAGCATGCACAATGCTGTACTTCCTTATCTGTACAGAGCAGCAGTCCCAGGATTTCTTCTCTGAGAGACCAGCTGCGGCTCTAGCCATGGTAGTTTGCATTGTTAAGGCTGAGTGGTGCTTCAGCTGTAACTCACTGCTCACGTTCTTGAAATGACTTCTGTTGAAGTAGCTGAGCTGGTCACCTTCACATAGGGCACATAAAGCTATCCCAAAGGGAACAGAGTTAATTATCTGATTGCACTAGTGAGCACGGTGGGGATGTAGAAGAAAGTGCAGAGATAGAAATATCATATGACTTCTCTTTTAGTTTATAGTCTTATTCTCAAAAACGTACTGAAACCTGTACCACTAGCATGTGCTTACAAGTACACAAGTACTTGTCATGTGTCATCATGCTTCCCTTTTACCACAGTGCTGAGGCTTTCCTTTGTATTTACATTGGAAAGAAGTTGACTTTCTATGTTCTACAATCGAGTAGTCACCCTGCACCATGTCATTACAACAAGGTTTTAAGCTGTACCAGAAGACATGAGGGAAAAGTTCCTTTTTCCCTTCTTAAAGAATCAGTACTTCACACAATCTAGTGAACAGTGTGTATTGCTTTGAGAGATTGATTTATATTTATCCTCTCAAAGTGGAAGGAACTCCTAGTAAAGGAAATCACCATGTTGAAGGAGAGGTTACTTTGATTTATGTCATCTTCAAAGTGTTTGGACTTCCAGTCACACTCTAAGCTCTCAAACTGAAATAACTCTGTCTACCCAGGGATTTGTAAGGGCTTAACTGCATCTGTTCGGAGTTGTACCTCTCGTTGAAGCAGTGCAGCTTTCTCTTCCTAGAAGAAGATGTTTGCGTATCAGCCAAAGGCTGTGGTTGTAGAGGCAAGATTGAACCAGTGGAATTTTATCTGGGTTTTTTTTTTTTTGCCTTCCCACTCTAGCAAGAAAGTTTACTTAGACAGTGTGGCCATATTACCTGACTGTGGACATGTTACCAGGGAAGTGGTGCATGGGGCACCAGAAGAGAACAAACAGTGTTACGACTGCTATATACAACCAAAACTGTTGTTGCATTGAGGCAGGTATTTTAAAATGATGATAAATGAATCCGCAGAGAAATCTGCACCTCTAAGAGTGAAGTAATTTTTAGGAGTGTATGTCATAAAATTTGAAGTGTTTGGTTCACAACTGGCTAGTCTGCGTATGAGTCTTAGGTCATGGACACCTCATGGAAGAAGTGCAAATAGTTCAAGAAGACTTAAGATTTCATATCAGAGTGTAGATGTACATACCACATACCAGTTCCGAATGCACTCAGGGAATATCTTCCTCTTTAAAAGAATGAAGGAAGATAAGTGGATAGTCGGTAAGTGTTGTATCCTGATTTCAAGAATCCCAGCGAGGCAAGGACCTGTAAGACTGTGGCACATAAATATAAATTTTTGATTATAGACTATCTTTCAGCTTTCTCACTAATGTCTCTCTGAAACTTTAATAGATCTACCTTGAAGTAAGAATGTTGTACAGTTTGAGGGCTGATAAATCACAGTCTTTACATTGAGTGTGTGGAAATTTTTAACCATGTATAATCTTCACAGGTGTTTGGTCAATTACCAAGCACAGCTGATCCTACTTGCGGTTCCAATAGGGTACTATAGGTACTGCTGCTTTTTTGTAGGCTTGGAATGAGACAGTACTTGGGACTTATCTGAAGCTTCCTCTCTTTTCTCCTTCCTCTTCCTCCCATTATTTTTAATGGTTTGGCTGTCATTTATGAATGTATAAAGAAAGCCTTCCATCTGTGTAAAGTGTGTGCTCTGGTTCTGGCTCAAACAAGCAAGTCAACAGCAACGGAATTGCTATTTCTAAAGAAGACAGCAGTTTATCATCTTCTGCCACATTTGTCACTGCCCTCTCTCCCTTTTCAAGCATACCACTGAAAGAATTTGACAGAAACCACTTTGTGTTTCTAGGAAATGAAGCATTTATTTATTTCAGAGAAAGTTGCTTTTTTCCCCCCACTCTGTAAAGAAAACCTAATAATAATAAAAAGCTGATCCACTGTTTGACACACTGGGAGGCCCCCATGTAAGGTCTTCATTCATGAACATGTCTGTGAATGTCCAAGTTATTTATTTCCCCTTTACTACAATCAGCCTGTTGTATAATGAGAACAGAAATCACTCCTTTCTTCATAGGTTTGTTGTGAGATGGGAAATGGTGAATCACTCAGTATAGCAGTAGAAATCATACGCATACTGTAGACAGAAACAAAATCTTACTGTGGTTGAATGTTGACCAGAAGTGATTAGAGGTATATTTGTGCTTGTGTATTGCAACAAACCATACAAACTTAGCCAGGGGAAGATATAAGGTATAACCTGAAGCCTTCCCTGTGTGAAGTTTCATGCTTGGGATGCAGCTCTTTTGATTCCCCATAGATATGCAGAGGACAATGCTGTGTACAGAATCAGTGATCTGCTACTAGAAGGATCACTAAAGCTACTGTCCCAGTCTGGCACCCTGGATGGAAAATGCAAAGTAGCCAAACATTAACTGAGAGTTAGTCTTTGCCTAACTGGGCTGACATAGCTATCACTACCATCACCAGTACGCTGTCAGCTTTGTAGAATCATAGAATCGTTCTAGTTGGAAGTGACCTTTAAGATCATCAAGTCCAATAGTTAATGCAGCACTGCCAGGTCACCACTACACCATGTCCCTAAGCGCCACATCTACGCATCTTTTAAATACCTCCAGGGATGGTGGCTCCACTGCTTCCATGGGCAGTCTATTCCAGTGCTTTACAACCCTTTCTGTGAAGAAGTTTTTCCTAATATCTAGTCTAAACTTCCCCTGAAATGATCACTAGATCAGTGAAAGACTTCATTCTGTGAGACTGCTAATCCAACGTCACTTAGAAAACCTCATAATCACTTATTTGGTTTCCCCTGCCCCCCTTCAAATTAATCGTAAAAAAAAGTTATTGCTCAAATACAGAAGTACAAGAATTCTATTCGTTTTCTTAGTCTTGCTGCCAAACGATTGAATTTGACATTGTTACACAAAAGACTAATGTCTGCAGCATGGAGCTGGCATTCCAGGCATTGCATTGCAATACCAAGATCTATGGGAAAAAGTCAAGAAGCACTGTCTGAAGAAATTATGTAGACCAGTCTGAATTCCAGTTGAGGAATCTCTAGATGACAATTATTTAGAGGATTTCTGCTCTCTAGTGGGTAGAAGTCACAATTAAAAAAATATCTGAGATTATGAACGGCTTGGAGGAGAACAACCTAATTGTTTTGATGAAAGCTGTTTTGTAGATCAGCCTTGAAGCTACAATACTAGCCATCTAATTTCTCAAATCCTCATTATTTTATTTTTCTTTCCTTTTCTTTTTTTGTATTCTTTTATTATATATTTTTAATCTCCTGTTTCTGGAAAGATAGGTAGAATGAGCCATGAGCCCTGCTGCATGAAGTACTTGTTATCATAAGGCTTTTTGTGCAACCCTCCTATCTGACAGTAAATTAACACAGATTCCTTCTCTGGTGGTGTGTGGGCCTCTTTTGTAGATGCAAAATCAAGCAGTGCATATCAACTGTCCCCTGTAGAGGGGACAAGCACCACTGAGGATACTATAAATATACCATAAATATAAAAGAATAATGTGATAATATCTTGAATGTGACACCACGCAGATGCAAAAAGCCCCTTAAACTGGAGGAGCTGTAGGAGTCGCTTTGGGCCTCTAGTGTAATGGACCTAGCTCAAGCCTATTGCTAAACTTGTACCTGCTAACCAGTTCTCAGGTTGGTCTCCTTTCCTCTATACCAACTGTTCTTCCCATCTTTTTAATCTTTTTCATCTTCTCTGATGCTTCTGCATCACCGCTGCTCTTCCTTTGTTTTTAATGTCTTTCCCACTGCTTTAATCTCCCACATCCCTCTTTCTTCCAACGTTGTGTGTTTCAGTTATGTTTTTTATCTAAAACATAAGGTAGTGGTCTAATAGGTTTAACAGCATTCGGTCTGTAGAGACCGGAGTTCCTCTCTCTGACTTCTATCAAAACAAATGAAGCGAAACTGGTGCTAACTTCATGTCATTGTCATGGTGTGACACTTATTGTGATGGTATTGTGATGGTATAGGGCTCTGCTATTCCAGCTGAAACAGCTGCTCTCTGAACTGGGAGAATTAATAGTTGGCATCCATTGGATGGATGAAGCTAGGCATCATTTCACCTATGAACTACGTCATTCTCAGATTTTCAACAGAACCAGAAAGGCAAGATGGAGCGTATTCGAATGGGAATGGTCTTTGAACTGTGGTTTTATATATTATGTGATAGGAGAAATTAGTGGAATGGAAGACTATTGTTTAGTTTTGTATATTTCTACAAGTTAAAGATCAAGGAAATCCTAGGGCAGACAAGAGGGTTCTGTTTTAAAAGAAGAAATACGTAACATTTAAGTATCAGTCTTCTTGAATTCCACTTAGTGAATTAATCCTGATGCCTATGATACTTTGCTGTTTATTCGTCTAATGTGACCCTTGTAGAAAGGTTGCTTTAGACAAATGGCATCAAGACATAAAATTAATAGACTTTCCATGAGTGTTGTTAACAATGAGAGCTGACAGTAGACAACATCAACTAGTTTCCCATGAGAAACAAAGAAATATCAAAGGGCTGTAAATAGCATTCCATTTTCTGTTTGCCAGATGAAGATGGGACATGTGGATGGTCTTAAATGTTTTGCCCATTTGGCACATGCTTGCATTTTCAGTGGCCTAGCTTCTTGGTCTCAGATTTAAAAGACAAAATAGTGCTTTTACATGAGGAGAAGAGGCTCTCCCAGCCTTTTAAAACACAGCAGAATCATTGACTTATTCTTCACTGATATGACTGGTCTTCTGAATAAAAAGTTTGATGCTATTTCTAAGCGACTTTTTTATTACAGCTCTTTCCCACTAGACAGAATCTCTTATCTTTCATCGGTGTTTTTGGGTTTCATTTTGGTTTCCCTGTCCTCCTCAGTATTTTTGTCATTGTATACACCTCCCTGCCATGATACAGGAATAGAACAAACCTCTCAAAGCTTTAGCTTTGGTTTGGTTTTTAAATTGAGCTGTTGCAGATCTTGAATAAAATAAAAAATACTGTGGGAAGGATAGTAGAATCCTCTTCAGTAGTCAGAATTAGGAAGTTTCTATTTTGCTAGTCAAATAGCCACCTTATCTGAAAAAGGAGGAGTTTAACTGATAAGCTTCTCTATTTTCATGTAACCCTTAGAGCAAGCAGCCAGTGACCACCTGAAAGATAAAACCATCCATCCAATCATGTTTAATTCAACCAAATTCTATTCTTACATGGAAATTGGTGTAACACTCAAAGAGGCTGAAATGTAGCATGCTTAGGCTCTGCTGACAAGCTACTCCTCCTCCCTCCCCCTATTTTTTAATGCTGAACCTAGTTGTGCTAACACAAAAGAGAATTAATGTTCATAGAATGTTTCAGCTCTGCTTTGATGCTTAATTACCCAGAAAAGTCATTCTCTGTTGTGTACTGTTGGTCACTAAGCTGTTGAATTATTTGCATTTGGTTGGAATGAGGAATAACATTTGAGTTCCAAAGGCTTTTAATTTTTTATTTTTTTTTTTATGGTTTGGGCAACAACGACTTGAACACTCACTGGTTGCAGCAACATTTTTTTTTGTGAGCAAATGTCCTTGAGACAAAACAAACACATTGCTTTGCCTAATGTGATTTTCTTTCTTCTTCCAAAAAATACGCTAGGCATAAAGAAAAATGTTTTGCAACCCAGTATCCTCTTTCTCCTGTGCTTACTGTTGCATTGCAAATAATATGTGTTATGCTATTTATTTAGCTAAACTTATGTTCTGTGGTCAACCACAAATTTTCTCTGGAGTCAATGAAAGATTCAGATACTAGAGGAATCTGCATGTAAGTCAGCAGATACTGACCAGAGCTGGGTGAAAAATTATTTCTGTCTGTTTTCGCAAATTCAGAATCTTTCTGGAAATGCAATGGGTTGCATAGAAAGACCTCATAAAGTAGAAAAGCAGACAGGGATACACTTTCAGTCTAATCCATGGGCTAGGTCTCTCTGCAAGATTGAAGGTTTAAATACCACTCTATGCAGCTGGGATGGAGGTTTGGTCTTTCTCTTGTGAAAATGTGAATGCATTGACCATTCTGTACTGCACTATTCCTGTTCAGGACTCCTTTAGAGCTACTCTGCACTGAATAAATAATTATATGCCTTTTGTCAATGGACTTTTTAATACAAACTGGAATGGCTTCAGATAGATGGAAGCAAGTCCTATTCTAGAACAGCCCTTAGGCAGGTGACTTGCTGTACACAATGGCGATTAACTGAGATGCAGGAGGTATATGCAAGTATCTTTACTTGAATTCTCTTTTCTCACCAGTCAGCACAGTGACTAATCATTAAATAGATTTTTCTTTAAGTCAGCCAGAACTTAGACCTTTACCCAGTTGAAGATAGATATTTCTATAGACAACTCCAATTTCATTGACCTATTTTAGGGGAGGTTTGCCCCATCAGCTCCTACATGCTTTATTGGAACTATTGCAACTGCCTCTGGGTATGTAACTCATATGAATTATGGCCTAAATCACCTTAAACAAAATGTAAATAACTCATAAAGCAGATAGGGCAAGAGAAAGTAAAAGCTGACTAAGCAAGATAAAATTTTGAAATGTGATGTGGAGGCAATGTGGAGAAATGCAGTAAGATTGGTCTGTGGCTAAGACCTCAGTAGCAGAAAGCTCCTCTGAGGTCAGGTATAATAAAAGCACACAAGAAATGTGTAAGAAAAATGAATGAAAAACATAGGGAAGAGAGGCTAATTAGGCAGTCAGCCTTTAAAAGTAGGCTTTGAGTCCTTGAAATGTATGAAAAGCCTGAACCAAGACTTTGGATTCTTTGGTTTTTCTCTGCTAGTGACTTCACACTCCTGTTTGTGAAGTGAGAACTGCAAAGCAACAACAGAAGACTTTTAGTGGTCTTAGACACAAGCAAATTCCGTTAAAAACTAGGATGAACCCCTATCCAGGCATGAAAAAAAGCTGCTTTAGTATTTGACTGAAGAGAAGCAAGGCTGAGCTTACAAGGATTGATGTGGGTCTGCCAAAACCTTCATGAATAGGGCTGTCCAAAGAGGGCCTTTATCTTTTACACGTGTGCAGCCTCAGGCAGTGCAGTCATGCGTACTTGTATAGCTAGCAAGGAGGTCAGCAGTGAAGATGAAATAATTAACAAAATTAAAATGATAGTCCCTAACTATTTTTAATCAAGAAGGCATTCATGTGAGAGAAAGTGAATGCCTTTAAAATAGGTGGCTCTGTGTGGTGCTGCATACTGACTTAAATTTTCATGACTGTGGGTTTTTTGCAAAATCTATAAATACTTTTTTGGGGTGGAGGGAGGGAGCAGAAGAGGCGAGAGAGGTTAGGAAGGGAATGAGAATGAAGTTAAACAAAATTCCTTTTTTTTTTTTTTTTTTTCCTTCTAAATGGAATGCTAACCAATCCCTTGGCAACAAAGCTCATGTTTATTTTTAATTAAAAAATAACATAGCTGAGTTGACTTCAGTTTTCCCAGCTGCTATTCTTCCATCACAACAGCTCTCTGGCCTCTTTTCCCTTGCTGATTTCTTTCATCGTTTGCACTTAGCTTGTATGTGTTACATGGATTTTATGTAATATTTCCTACCATTGAAAGCAAGGCTAACAGTCTAAACAAGTAGCTGAGGCTCAGTCATCTAGATTCACATCTACAGTACCTGAGCATGTCTTTCCTTTTGCAAAAGTAATAGGTGTGACCAGGATAGCTTTTTTTTTTTATGTGGACATTCCTTGCTGTTTATATGGCTGCCAAGTGAGGAAAGATTTAAACTGTGTATTGAACTTATGAGTTGTAGTTCATTAAAATAAATGGAGTGGGTTTGGCAAAGCTCAGGTATCACTGAGCCACAGGTAGTGTTTGAAGGCTGACAAGCAGCCTTGGTGGTTTTTATTCAGATGATCAATCACAAACTGCCCGTTTTTCAGTTTGCACATTAGGTGAAAAGTTAGAAAATAGACATGCTTGCCATGCCTTCTCGAGCAACTTCATTTCCTCTGTCTGAGGGGCAGAACAGGAAGAAGTCAGGGTGATGATCCATTTCTCAGTGTGTCGTGACAGAGCTGATTACTTACATAGTGGAGAAGATAGTGTCCATCTGTAACAATCAATCTGGTTTCCTGAGTGGACTAAAATTTAAATTTTTGTGTGGACATTTAGAGGCCCTTGAGTGCTCAGGAGCATCTGGTACTTTCTGTAGGCATTTTTAAGCTAATTAAAGTTGAGATAGTAATGCTTTAAAGTAATGTTTTAGTAATGCCTTAAAGGTTAATGTACCAGTCATCCACACTAAACATTGCCAGGAGCAGTTGGAGCTGACAGCATCAAAGCTACAGCTGTGATTTTTCCAGAATAAAAGTAGTGGTTTGTTGGGTCACTAGAACCAGACCATGGAAGAAGATCTTTCCTTAAACATCTCCAGGGACGACGACTCTACCACCACCCTGGGCAGTCCATTCCAGTGTCTAATCACCCTTTCCATGAGGAAGTGCTTCCTAATATCCAACCTAAACCTCCCTTGGTGCAGCTTCAGGCCATGCCCTCTTGTCCTGTCACTAGTTGCCTGGGAGAAGAGCCTGACCCCCATCTGACTACAACTGCCTTTCAGGTAGTTGTAGAGAGTGAGTCTCTTCTTCTCCAGGGTGAACAACCCCAGCTCCCTCAGCGTCTCCTCATAAGACTTTCCCTCCAGCCCCTTCACCAGTCTTGTCACTCTCCTCTGGACTGGCTCCAGCACCGCAATCTCTTTCTTGAAGTGAGGGGCCCAGAACTGCATGCAGTACTCGAGGTGAGGCCTCACCAGTGCTGAGTACAGGGGGAGAATAACATCCCTAGTCCTGCTGGCCACACTATTCCTGATACAAGCCAAGATG
>VZZY01006335.1:0-23042 GCA_013400335.1 Eurystomus gularis | reverse complement strand
TGGCCTTGTTGAACCTCATACCATTGGCCTCAGCCCATTGACCCAGCCTGTCCAGGTCCCTCTGCAGCATCTCCCTACCTACAGTAGATTGACACTCCCCCCCAGCTTGGTGTCATCCACGGATTTACTAATGGTAGACTCAATCTCCTCATCCAGGTCATCAATAAAGAAGTCGAATAGAACTGGGCCCAGTACTGATCCCTGGGGGACACCACTGGTCACTGGACAACAACTGGAAGTGGCACCATTCACAACCACTCTCTCTGCCTGGTCATCCAGCCAGTTTTTAACTCAGCAAAGGGTGTACCTGTCCAAGCCATGAGCTGTCAGCTTTTCCAGGAGAATGCTGTGGGAGACTGTGTCAAAGGCTTTGCTGAAGTCTAGGTAGACCACATCCACAGCCTTCCCCTCGTCTACCAGGGGGATCAGCCAGTCATAGAAGGAGATCTAATTGATTAGGCAGGATCTTCTTTTCCTAAACCCATGTTGGCTGGGTCTGAGCACCTGGTTGTCTTGTACATGCCACTTGATGGCACTCAGGATAATCTGCTCCATAACCTTGCTAGGCACTGAGGTTGGGCTGACAGGCCTATAGTTTTCTCGATCCTCCTTCCAGCAAAGAAGAAGAATTCTCATTAATTCCTGATTTCTGCCTCACGGTATTTGCAAATATTTTCCCGGATCCAAAATGACAATGGTGGGACCAAACATACACATTACTTAAGAAAATGTGCTTGCCATGTTAACCTTTCATAAGTGATAAACATGGCCGTCATGATGGGCTGTGGGATGAAGACAAGAGACTGAGAGGTACCAGGTATCTGGAGGCTAGCAATAAGGAGTAAGAGGAAGCAGGGAAATAGGATCTGGGGCAAGAAATAGGTTAAAGTCTGGTGTAGAAAGAACGTGAGCAGGAGCCAGCAACAAAGAAGCTAGAGTACAGTACAGTGGGGGAGGCATGATGGATATGAAAGCGAGAGAAGAGTGGGGAAAATATGGGTCATGAAAGTGAAGATACGATGCAAATGAAGTGCCTGAACATGAGTGTTAAGAAATTGCTGTACCTGAATTACTTTGTTATCCTGAGGAAGGTGATTGAGAGAGATGGACTTAAGTGGGAAGAATCACAATTGTGGTTTTTTTTTTCTTCTTCCATTTTGCAGTTTCTGTGAGATGGTTCAGCAAACCTGTGGATGCTTCCAGTGTGAACTGGGATGCTGTGGTCTTTCCCTTGCTTTTGCAGTGGCTTATTTCCAGTTTCTTGTTTGGGCATATAATGCTTTACCCCTTCAAAATGATGGTTTACTTGGGTTAGTGATTAAAGATTTGACAATAATAAGATAAAATGCGATGCTTGGGGTCTATTAATCATTTGTCCCAAGTCCTTATAAGAGATCAGAGCAGTGAAATTGTGTCTTGGGCTGAGTGTCACTAGGACAATACTAGAAAATTATCTTAGTAGTCAGGTGGTATGAATTGGAAAACTAAAATAAAAAGGTATTCAGTACAAACCTGAAGTAAATCCTGAAGTTAAAGAAAGTGGAACCAAATATGTCTCTCCATGAAGTTTGGGAACATTTATTCTTAGAGTTTCATTTTGGCTCATTATAGAAGCCTTTCCCAAAGACTAACCTAGAAAACTTCAATCAAACCTTCTGTACCCAGGGGAAGACATTCTCCAGGGACCTTCTGCTATCCCATCTCCATAGAAAAACCCATGTGAAGGGAAGACACAGACAAGGTTCACATGAACCTTCCCTGCTGAGGGAATGCCTTCATTTGCACAAAGCTCTTTTCTAAACAGCTTTATTTTTATGGGAGTTGTGAGCTCCAAGATCCATAAATAATAACTTTTAGTGATGGCATTAGTCCTATCAATCAGAATTCTTCTCAGGAACACCATTAACTAAACTTGCCTGAAAAAGATACAACTCGTACAATTTTCCTTGGAGCTCCCTCGCTCCTGACACCCATCCCAGCAGTGAGTTGATGTTCAATAACTGAAGAAGGCACAGGAGAGGAGAAAATCAGCGCTTTCACCACAGAAAACCTTTTTATTATTAGAGACTTACTTTAGCTGTCCGACTCTGCTTGTTTTGAGCAAATTCTTTCATTTGTTGTGTTGGATGATACTAGCAGCTGTCAAAATATGCTTTCAAGCAGCCAGTTTCCATTTACTGTCTGTTGCAAGTGACTATTTTCTGAATTATTGTGCAATATTCTTTATGGATTATTAATAATTTGGATTAGAGCTCTAAACTTTTTGTAACTCTTTTCTGAAAGGGACGATGAATTTGCAAGGGATTTGGGAGCTCTTATTAGAAGTAAATGGTTTCCCTCAGTAACACATTCTGTAGTAGACACGCCCATATCCACTGCTGGTGATGTAGAGGAGATTATGTTCAATCTCCAGGTGATCAAAAAGGGATATGACAAGCTTTGATTTTTAAATTTTAACATGTTTGTTCTTCCAGATCACAATTCAAAAGGGGAAAACACTCCTTGAATTGTTTTTCCTTGCTGTGCATGTCACTGCTTTCTTGGGGAAATTGGTTTACATGAGGACAAATTGCTATTCTGGAGCAGGCTTGGCCTGTTCTTGCTGCCACTGATGTCCGTGTGAGAAGAGTAGACCTTGTGTGGAGGAAGTGAAGAGCACAACCCTCTGTTTATTCCTGTGGGCAGTAATTGCTGATCAAAGCAGGAAGAGACGAGGAGTCTGGTTTCTGCTAATGTGAATGCCACTGCTGTGTGGTTAGCAAATGGTTTCTGCTTAGTAGCATGAACGTGGCCAAAGAAGGAAGCAAGTGCTATATATGCATGGCTGAGGATGATGTTCCAGCCCACATCTGCTCAGATGCACACATACTTTCCTTATTTCTTAGCCGCTACTGTCAAGAATAACCATACAAAGATGTTGCAATCTGCTTTCACTTGGTACAAGCTATATCTAGTCCTCCTTTTGATTGTGCTTAACCTCATGAAGCAGTTCTTTCTTTCCTGTCTCATACCAGGATGTGCAGAATGAAAGCCTGTATGGAGGGCAGTCATTGTATCCAAAAGGTGTTTACTTCTACTGAGGGAGTATCATTCTTTGTGAGAAAGGACTGACTGTTCTCCAAAGTATTACAGTGTTCTACTGCTAAGGTTAGTGTAAAGATAACTGGCATTTTAAGATGGTGAAGAAGAAATATGCCATTTTCTGAAACTTTGCAGGCCAGATGAGTTGCTGGTTTAAAAGGATATTAGCAGCTTTGCTCAAGGGAAGATACAAATCTTTCTCCTTCACAGATTTTCTCCCCTAATGTATATGGCTATCTGGCATTATTTTGGAGACCAATCACAATTACAGTCTCTGATTCAAATTTGTAATTCATTGAGCAGCTTAGTACATGGGATAGGGTGTACTTAGGGGTCTCCCAGTCCTGCTCTGGAGAACCGTTCTGTGCATGTTCTGTGGCTTCCAGGAAGCTGAACTGCAAAGAGTAGGTGGATGTTGGAGAAGGATTTCTTCCCTCCCTGCTCTTCAGTTCTCCAATATATTCTGCAGCTGGGCTGGAAGAGGCACTACTGATGGCATGCTTTTTCTCTCCCTGGCTCTTTACCTTCACACTGAACACATCTGGACAATTGGGACTATCAGCCCTGTATGTAAAGCAGCCTCTGTGTTTCAAAGAGAATATATGATGAGGTGGGAAATTTTTTCCTACAGCTCATGTTCCCACTATGAACCTGTACTTATTGATACTTTTCTGCATCACTGAAATCCTCCTCAGATGAGGCCACAGAAAGATGAAGCTGTAATGGTCTGAGTGCTTCATAACATTTGAAAACTAACAATCATATACATACTTAGTTACATGTTTGAAATATGAAAGTATTTCCTAGAAGACCTGTGGGCTGTGCCTTAATGGTAATTCTTCAGCTGAGATTAAGATGGCACTTGAACTCTAAACCCTTTCTTTAATTATATATTAACATATATAACATAATGGTATATTAAGTTCATTGAGGCTAGCTATTAGATCAGAAATTTCTAATGTGTAGCTTCATTCCTCTTGTACCTGGATAATAAACTATTTGGGAGTAAGAACTATCTTTTTGTTCTACTGTTTGCATAGCACCCAAAAAGCTGGGGCTTGATGATACTACTGCACTCCTATGTCACATTGACAGAAAAACTGGTACCTAGGAGATGGTGGCAGCCCTCTGGGAAGTAGAGCTCAGGTACAGCGAAATGTCCATGTTCAGCAGAGCACATATCTGTGTGCTTAGCCTGTAGACAAAGGGCTTTCACTGTGGTTTTTAAATTAAACTCTGACTTAAGTGTATTGTTACGTGAGAGGTGTTTTTATTTACTTTGAATGCTGATGTTTTGTACCGATAAGCTGCTTGTAAGTGGTTAGGCAAACAGTTCACAGGAGACAACGCACCTCCACTTTTTAGGTCATCCTAGAAAACAAATTCCTTGGGTACCTATTTAGATAGTAATGGATGAGTTCAAGGCTTCCTGTTCTCTTCTGTTGGCAACACTTATTTGCCAAACACTGTCATGAAAAGCCTTCTTTGTGCACATAGCATATCTGAGTAAAAGTTGAAAAGTTTTTTTTAAGTGCTCCTTCTCTAATGTCTTTGTAAGTAAATAAACTACATGGCAATCTTGACAACATAAAAATCAAAAGGAAAAAAGGACATCTGGAAGAAAAAGGTAAACAAAGAAATACATTACCTAAGAGTTGAACCACTTTTAAAAAAGTGGTTTCCTGCCCTCCTGTCCATGACTCAAGGGAAAAAAAATATTTTACAAGAGCCAGTACTGAAATCTATGGGTAAAAATTCCAAGCTGTAACTGGGATGAGATTCCAGTTTAACAGCCTCTCTTTAGCTGTCACACACTCTGACTATGGCACAGGGAAATGATGATGACGAAAAAGATGGAACTGAACGCTTTTCAGTTGTACCCAATAAAAGGACATGAGAAAATGGACACAAATTGAAATGCAGAAAATTCCATTTAAATGTAGGGAAAAGCTTTATTGCTGTAAGTGACCAACAGTGGAACAGGTTTCCCTGGGAGGCTGTAGAGTTTGCTTCCTTGAGGATATTCAAACTCCAATTGGATATGATCCTAGCTTGTTCTGTAGCCTCCTTTGAGCAGGGAATTGAACTAGATGATATCCAGAGGTGCCTTTCAACCCGAACTGTTCTGTGATTCTGTGAAATAATTTGATATTTTTAAAGGTTGGAGGAGGAATCCCTCTTTTATCTAATAGATTACTTAGAACCCAGTAGATAGGCTAAGTTACCTCCTTTGTCCCAAAGAACTGTAAAGTGCACTCTCCAACCGTTCTTTATGGTGCCCCCATCTCTCTACTACTGACGTTATTTTACTTTCCTAAATGATTAAATATGTAATTGGGACTGAAACCCAGGTGTGTGATTTCCAAAATAGCTTCTTAACCACCTTTCTGTGGGATAAAATTTAGAATTGCTCCATTATATATGATGCAATGAAGAATACTTCCTATGTGCACGCCACACCTAACAGTACATTAGGTGAGTGAGCCTTCAGTTGGGAAGTGGCATAGCTGAGTCCTAGTGTCAGTCTGAAGGTTTAATTACTTGTCCAAAGTAGATTATATCTTCACATAGCACATAATTAAGTTGTGGGACTCTCTGTTACGGGATTTTGCTGAGTGTTGGCAGCTACTGGAAATTATAATGGAAAAAAGCTGCTATGGAGATCAGTAAATACACAGATTCCACCTTTGACTCAGGCATTCTGGAACTCATAAGCTGTTGTAGAGTATTTGTGGGATGCATCCTTATATGCTTTCCCTATTCTTATGTTCTACCCTGAATATCTGATACTGGCTACTGCCAGAGAAAGGTTATGGAGCTGCTTGGACCTTTAGTCTAGTGTGTTACAAATCCCCTTATACTCTTAGCACCAGCACTGGTAGGAAAGAATGTGGAAGAACATCCTAGTGCTAGAGTGTCCTTTGGAAAATGTAGACTAAAATCACTGCAAGAGGAGATGAGATCTAAACCCTGTCACACTCCTAGCTGATGACCTCTGGTATCAAATGGAAAACCTGCAGCACATAGATTTGGTAACTGGGATCCATAACTTTATTTCCATTCAGAAGTACCTTGTATAATTGAACCAAATTCATTAACAGAGCAGAGGGGAGTGAAACCATGCTTTTCTTTGTGTATACCCCTGTGTACTTTTAATCAAAATACACGTTTGCATGTCACAGGTCAACTTCTGCATGAACCTGGATGTGATTTGGTTTCCCTAGTTTCTGTAATCAAGATAGCAACAACTTTCTTATTTCTTAAGCCAGAAAGTACTTCCAATAAAAGTGTTTTTGTTATTAAAATTGCATTTAATGGATACTGACCTACATTAGTTGACAATCTAGTACCTATGTTGGCTGGAAACTGAGTTCCACTGTGTGCTTGTATGTGCAGTGCTGGGTGTGTGCCTAGGTCTGCAATGCTGTTAATGCCATTGTATGAATGAGAAAAGAACATGAACCCGATGTTTATGGTCAGGGGAATTTGAAGGACTGAAGAATCAGTAAAAATTATGCCAATTTTACCACTGAAGATTACAGCCTCAAATGTGTCCAAACCCTAGTGATGTTTCTAGGATTGGAGGGTTTAGATTTATAGAGACTGGTTTTCGGCCTGGACCTGAACTTCTTTCATGCTTAAGTTACACAGAAATTTCCTGTTTGTTAAATTGTTTTTAGCCCTTCGTAGTGAGCTCACGATGGAATTGTGGTGTGATAGAGGTTCTTTTGGATAGCAAATAGTGAGAGAGTGTATTTCAGTCATTTTATTGATATTACAAATTATGTTGAGCTCAATTCAGAAAAATGTTGCTTTAGGACAGAGCAAATACAACGAGAATAACAGCAGAGATCTTTGTGACTGTGGGAAAGAAAGGGAAAATCTTTTGGGGACTGGCTCTATTAAAAAAAAAAAATACTGAAGAGATTGAAAGATAGAAAATAGGCTGAAGCAGAAAAAGACTTTTAGAACCAGGATCCTCCTAATGCATGATCTGAATACCATGAAGTTATCATAGAATCATAGAATGTTTTAGGCTCGAAGAGACCTCCAGAGGTCATCCAGTCCAACCCCCCTACACAAGCAGGGACATCTACCTAGGTCAGGTTTCTCAGAGCCTCATCACGCCTGACCTTGAATGACTCCAAGGATGGGGCCTCCACCACCTCTCTGGGCAGCCCGTTCCAGTGCTCTGTCACCCTCATGTTAAGGAACTTTTTTTTCTAATATCCAGCCTAAATTTATCTTTTCTTAGCTTAAAACCGTTGCTCCTTGTCCTATCACTACAAACCCTTGTGAATAGACCTTCCCCTGCCTTCTTGTAGGCCCCCTTCAGGTACTGGAAGGTCAGTATAAGGTCCCCCCGGAGCCTTCTCTTCTCCAGGCTGAACAGCCCCAACTCTCTCAGCCTGTCTTCATATGAGAGATGATCCATTCCTCTGATCATTTTGGTGGCTCTCCTCTGGACACACTCCAATATGTCCACATCTTCTTTGTGCTGGGGGCTCCAGAACTGGACGCAATACTCCAGGTGAGGTCTCAGCAGGGCAGAGTAGAGGGGCAGAATCACCTCTCTTGATCTGCTGGCCACAGTTCTCTTGATGCAGCCCAGGATGGGATTGGCCTTCTGGGCTGCCTTTGCACACTGGTGGCTCATGTCCAGCCTCTCATCCCCCAGCACCCCCAAGTCCCTCTCCACAGGGCTGCTCTCCAGTATGTCCTCTCCCAGCCTATACTGATAATGCTGGTTGCCCCTGTCCAGGTGCAGGACCCTGCCCTTGGCCTTGTTGAACCTCATAAGGTTCATCTGGGCCCACCTTTCCAGCCTGTCCAGGTCCCTCTGGATGGCATCCCATTCCTCAGGTGTATCAGCTGCACCCCCCAGCTTGGTATCATCCGCAAACTTGCTGAGGGTGCCCTCAATGCCACTGTCAATATCATTAATGAAGTTATTAAACAACACTGGTCCCAGCACAGACCCCTGGGGGACACCACTCAACAGAAGTTATAACACAAGTTATGCCTGCTGAGAGTCAAATGGGGCACACTAAACAATAGAAATGGTCAGCTTTTCAAGTAAGTGAAAAAGTTTGAATGAATTCTGTGACCTGGAAGGACTTCCATGCTATTCGTGAGTTGGAGCTCTGTGGACTGATAAAGCCTAGCCTGCTCTTGCTGTAAGGAGGAGTAACCAGTGAGAGGAAGATGACTTGAAGCTCTTGGTTGTTCTTTTCAGACCTTAATGATTAGGGATATCCTCTTACATAGCTGTTTTCTGCTATGTAATATATGCATAGTAACGCTAAGTATCACAAGGTATTTGAGATCTTTGTTGAATCTAATACTGAAACTTCTAATGGAATGAATAAAAATCTTAGCTTTGTCTACCCCAGAGTTTTCAATACTATAAATCACTGACACCAGACTGTAAAATTGATTTTGAAATAACTGAATTGTCATTTACATAGAGTCCTCTAAAATCTGTGAGTTTCCGGTGAATAACCAGAAAATAATAAAGTAATGGCCCTTCACTATGATCTTAAATTACTGAAAATAGGCTTCAGTTATTTTTAAATAATCAATTTCCTCTGCTGGCACCAGGATGTTCTGTGTGAAGGTCCTTGGGTCTAAAGAGAATGGACCATGTGAGGCTTTCTAAAGAAAGCTTCCAGTTTTTATTTTTACTCTGGTGGGTCTGTATTACTACCAAGTGGTAGCTGAATGCAGAGTGAGTCTTCAGGCTAAAAAAAATACCCCATTTCAGTTAAGCTTGTTCTTACTGTATTTCCTGGTATCCATTATGACTTTGTACTAGATCACCCACAAATTGTTGTACTGTGTATAAGGGTGGCAGCTCATTTGTTCTCTCTGAATTGACATTTATAGACCAGTTGTCATGCTGGGGCAGAGCAAGGATCCATCTAGGTTAGTATCCTATCTCTGACTGAGACAGACACTCACAGCAAAGCAAGCAAAAGCAGATGAGTGCGGAATGGCTCATCCTTTTACATGCTCTCCCACAGTCTGGCAATCTTGCTTTGGGACTCTCTAAGCTAGAGGCCACATCCAGACTATCACACCTCATAGCTGATGAAACTATTCTCCATGATTCTTTTTTGAATCATAGTTCTTGTACAACAATAAAGAACATTTATGTTTGAAAACCTTTGAGGACCTTTTTCATAACCTGCCTTTTTCAAAAGGAAGAGTCATGCTCTAGACAGCTGCCTAGATGGGAAACATAGCCATAGGTCTGATCATTATTGGTGTCCCCTCCTGGGGCTCTTCTTGGAAAAGGGTAACCATAATTTCATGCAAAATTTAAAACTTTAGATATACCATCTAGTTATATGTGTGTCCTAGATAGAACCTAGACTTTTCCCTAACGATTCTTAACTTGCCTTTTGACAACTGCTTCCTAGCCAACTGATGTTTTCAGAGAGCTCTATCTCAGACTCCAGGATGGCTCTGCTGAGTGTTATTGACTCACTGAGAGAAGATCACTGTGTATATACAGATCTAAGGGGTTTTTTTCCCCCTGTACCTTTACTTATGAACACTGAATTCAGTCTTCTCATAGAAATTCATTACTATGAACTCGCTCCCCAGTTCTTTGTGTTGACTTCAGGTTTTATTATAATGAAAAGTTTTGTATCATCTAGAGACTTTCTCGTCTCATTGTTCACCTGCTTTTGTAGAGTACTTTTAAGAATATGTTCAATACTACAGGTCTCAGTATCCTTAGGCAGGTAATCTGGAAATCTTGCTTTGTTGTGAAAACTCACCGCTGGTCTGATGCTTTGCTTCATCTCTTACTAATAACAAGAGATTGTTCAGCTTAGACAGTATCGGCTTCACTTCTTAAAGAGGTTTTAGTGAGTGACTTTGAGAGATTTGGGGAAATCAAGGTCTGCTTTGCCAAACTCTGATTTATAGAGCTGTTGATAGTGGGTTTTGTCATTCTCTTGCAAAATGTTTCTGTTTTTTTTCTATACTTCAAAAAAACTTTGTAGGGGTGGTAAGAAAAACTTTACTAAAGAAAAATGCAGAGTGCACAGTAATTACACCATTGCTAAACAATGTTCTTTATTTTCCATTTCTGTGCAGTGATCACCTGTATTTTCTGGAGTCATCACTTTGAATTCATCAGCAGCTGTTCTGTAACTGAAAAGCTCAGGATATTTCCTCTGATTGCCTTCCTGTGAGTATGATCAAAGTAGTTACCTCAGATTTTCTTGCCTGTGGCATTCAGAAGGTTTTTTGTATCATGTTTTTTTTTTTTTAATTGAGATTTTATATTAGATTTTTTTTCCCTTGTGTACTTGCTTGCTTCTTTGGGGACTGACACAAATTCCATTGAAAATTAGTGGATAGCCTTGCTGTCACACTCTTGACTCCTATTCCTTGAGGACTGCTGTCACCAGAGATTACTTTTCTCAGAACTGATAGTAGATTTAAAGGACTTTATCTTGAATTTTATCTTCAAATCAAAATGTTTGAATTTTCCAGTAATCATTTTATGGGTGTATGGCCATTCTTCTAATAGCTATATTAATTTCTCTGCTGGATTTCAGCGAGTTTTTTTGTTTGCAATGGGAGTCTTAAATCATATTTACTTGTGTTAAGATCGTGCACTGGTGTTTTACTGTCCTGTTGTGTTCTCTGATCTTTTTTAGAGCAAGCAGGCTCTGAGGAGTCTGTGAGAGTCCAAGTAACTGTGTTTAGTGACTATTTACAATGTGTAAGACAGACATTTTTTACAAACATTGTTCTTTCCCTGCCAGAACAACTGAGGGCTCACAAACCATGTAAAGGAAGTGTTTATAATGTGTGTAAACTTCAGCCCCTCAATATACGGAAATTCCAGACTGGAGACAAACTGAGGACTGGCTCTAAGTTTAAGCAGTGCCTATGACAGCAGACTGATAGGGTCAGAAATACTGCACTAAGGTCAAGGCAACTCCCTTAGATACCATCATCTTCATTTAATTCAGGGTATGGCGAGCTGCTTATTCTTACCAAGTGACCATGTTGTCTGTGTGCCTGGACCTCCTCTGTACCTCTGCTTCGTTCCCCCTCTTTCTGGCAAGAGCAGTGTGGAGGAGGAGAGATACATGCAGGCTGGATACTGGTTGCATTGCCTTTCATCTCCAGCAGCCTTCCCCCCACATCAGGAATGCTGGGTCTGGGCCTGTTTTAGCTATTTTTGTCATCGTCCTTGGGGAAGCAAATGTAATTTTGCCTGCACTTCTGAGAAAGTTTGTGCAAGTGCTGAATGGGTTGATAATTGTTGCAGGATGTTCTCTGCCCTGGCTGCCATACCAGAGTTCTGCATTACTTTCAAGCTTTTCTGGGGGTAGTATTGAAAACTGAAGCCAGATACAATCTGGGATTTCCCATTTGTAGGAAATGTTGATATTTCAAAATTAGGATTTCTTTCCAATTCAGAACCAACCTAAATGTTCAAAAATTTTCCATTAAATGCTTCTTCTAGTGAGATCACTGAATTCAAGTTCCCATGTGCTTCCTTGGATGTTGCATTTATGAGGTACATAAATTCCTTAAAAACTTGACGCAAGGAGAAGGAAGACTGTGTTGTCCAAAAGCAAATGGGATCAGAAATGTGAGTGCTCTGTCTCTGTGCCTAGGATAGGATATTCAAAGAGAGCAGTGACTGCCCTCCAGAGTTTTTTCTGACAGCTAGCTCAGCAACTGGAGTTGTATTTGCAGATGTGCCTGAGCATGCAGATCGTGTTATTGAAAGAAGGCACTTCAGTTCCTCAAAACTGAAACTGTGCTTCAGTGTATTTTTGAGGTGGTGATGGTGCCTTATTTTGATGTACAAACTGCATCTGAAAATCTGTCCTTCAGGGACTCATTCATCTACTCCAAGTGCAAGATGCAGGGCGAGGGTCACCTGTCTCATGCTGAAGTCTCCATGGTGCTTGCAAAGCACTTGTCAAAGTGGTGGGAGTATTCCATCACAAAGGAGGAGAGGCAAAATCTGATATTTTCCACAATTAACCTCCTCTTTCACACTCTAAAGCTGGCCAAATAGGAGGATGGTCTTTAAGGGACATGAATGAAAATACCATGAAAAAGGCTGTTACTTGCCTTTAGAAAATCATTAAAGAAAATTGTGTGGACCAACACACTCATTCCAAGAGGAAAAAGAGAAACATTATCTCCATAAAGTACTGAAACGTGGCACATCTCTTTATTTGAGTAAAAAAAGGAGTAATATAGTTTAGTATTATCATGACAGTCCTGTATAACTCTTCTGTTCTTTAATTATTAGAAATCTGACTTTGGAAGACAATCTGAGGCATGCTTAAATTACTTTCAAAAATAAGTGATACCCTATAAGGCTAAGGTTCAAAGTCCCTGGCCTAGTGATGATTGTTTTTTATCTTCCTTGGGAATGTACATTTTCTTAAAAGTCAAGATGTTCGCCATTAGGAAACATTGTGTAAGAAAGGTTTTGATTAGCTTTTCTCTTAAATATTCAAGACTGAAAGCATTTCTATAGAGTCTCTGAAGACATTTTTCTATGGCTTTATTGTGATGAATTGAACTGAGATGAGTATAGGGTCTTCTCTCATCTATCCTCTCTGCTGCCTGGAGGAGGAGGTGCAGCGCTCTATCTTGCCCAAGTTTCCCTGTAGCTTCTGGGACTTAAGGTGACCTCTAAATGCAGCTGGGGCACTTTCTGGTAAAAGCTCTTTTGTGAGAGATAAGAACCTAGTGTTTTTTGTGTTATGTTTTATTCCCAAGAAAACGTTGAAGACAACTGTTCGGAGTTTTGTTTAATACCAGAGGATCAAGCTTGGAAAACACTAGTGTCATTCTTCCTGATGCAATTCACAGTCCCATGAAAATGTGATGACTGCCTTTGGCTGTTGAGCCCCATTGGTGGCCATCGTTTACTAGAAAAGTCTCATTGCCTGGAGCTAACAGGCAGCTGAAACAAAGAAAACCAGAGCATCATTTAGATATACAAAGCTATGCTTCATTAAAGGGTGAACCAAAACAAGTAAACCTGCTGTGACTCATCCAAAATTTTGGATGAGGAACATTTTTTATTTTCCAGGAATTACACCACCTAGGAGTTGTACAACTGACACACTGAATAGTTAAAGAGAAATCTGCTTCTAATAAACCACGCTTTGCCAGACAGAGGTTTAAGAACATGAAAAAAAAAAAGAAATCCGAACAAGCACAAGGATCATATGTAGGGCCAGAGCCACTGCTGTGCTCAGAGTGAAGGGAGTGGAGTTGATTATCTGCATCTTCTCAGTAGGTAGAGAGCAGATATAGCTTGCTGGAGAGGATGTGGCAGGAGCATGCTGCGCTTTGGCTCTGTTCTCTGGCAAGGAGTCTATCAGAGAGCAGTGCCAAGCACAGCTTAGGCACAGCAGAAGCTATATCTTACTGTCTTCTGTGCAATATTAACCTTCTAAGGCAGGAAGTGCGTGCGCAGAAGGAAAGATAGACTGGGAGCTGGGATTCTTCAGTTTTCATTGACAACTGCTGTTTCTCAGCTCTGCCACAATAAGCTCTTCTGTCACTTTAAAATTGCATTACTGATACTGCTGCTTTGAACTTCCCAGGGATGTTGTTCATCTGGTGTACGTGCGTTTACAGAGCAGATCAATCTCTTTTTGATAAATGGGGCCAGTTGTTCAAAACCCTGATAATTACTATACTGTGTAGCATTAAAAAAAAATAAATTAAAAATTCCCTACTTCGAAAGGTGTTGTGAGATTTTCTTTGCCTATGTTTCAGTGATGTTTTCAGATTGAGGAATGAAATAGCCTTGGTCAAATACTTTTAGATCATCTGGTAGTGGGAAGTAGAGGGAATCTCAAAAGAATATCTTGTCTCCAGCTAATGTTATAGACTCAGGTGCTGCGGAGGGTAGCTTCAGAAGAACACCAGCGCTGTTAGATGTTTATCTGAACTGAGCTTGAACTCCCAGTCTCTCTAAGTTCCCTCATGCCTGTTTTCCAAGAAGAGCCTGATCTTTGTAGCTCTTTCTCACACGAGCGTTGTGGGTTTGGAGCTGTTAAGTCTTTGGCCTGACTCTCACTTTCACTAAAGTCCCTTTACACAGTTCAGGCATTCTTCTTCAGGGATCTTAAAATGAAATTAGATGATATTTAATAGCATAAATGAGAAACAGGTCCCTTAAAAAAAAAGAAGTGAAACTGGTCTTCCCTAAATTGTTGAGTGCTGACCTTGAAAAAGCCCTTAAAGTCTCTGCAGGCAGACTGGATTTTTTTTTTAGGAGAACAGATACCCCAAACTTCAAGAGATTACCTGAGGCAAGTAAGTTGTGGTTTTTTTTTTTCTTTTTAAGGAAAAATTCTTTTCCATTATACTTGGTACCCATGTAGGTCTTAAAGCACTATTTAGTTGTCACAAAACTTCAGAACTGCTTGTGCAATTTTCTCAACCTTCTTTAAGATTATTATTTTTTTTAATTTAATGGTTTCAAACATTTCATATATTCCAGTTATGTAAAAAGTGTTAAAGATTCCATTTGTATTTTAAATTTTTTTTTTTTTTTCAGTGTGAGAGGCAATGTTTAAATATGTTTTGAGAAGGGGGAGGAGGCAAGAAAAGCTGTCATCAATCAAGTGGTATTAAGCCCAACTTTGAAAGTTTGATACAAACTGAATCTGACTGTTAGTGCAGGCATGATACAAATTAGCTGTGACTTTATGATACCAGCTGTTTCTCTGACAGGGTAAAAGGGCACATAACTAGAATAGCATCTTTTGTTGAAAGCGGTGTTTCCCTTTGTTAAATGTGGGAGCCTCAGGCAAAAAAATCATAGTCCTTAGTTATGTGACATGTGCAGTCTGCAACATGTTCGTGGAGCTTGAGGGGCTTTTTACCGATGTTTTTCAAAGAGAGGGTTATCATAAGTGTTTTATTTTTTGCTGGTTTTGTCACTGAAAGTCAAATCTGTCATGTTTTTACCTTGTATTTAAACTGAGGATAATATAAATGCTATTTTCCTTACAAGTATGAAGGAAATACTGAACAGCAAAACCTGAGAAAAGTCTGATAAAAAGAAATCATAAATCTCAAAGTAAAACTTAATTTCATTAATTATTTTTATTAATTTATTCCCTCCAGTTAATTTTCAGGGGTTTTTATTCCACACAAACTAAGCCTACATATTCTTTAACAAACTAACAATCAGAATTAACCGAGTATAGTTTATTGATGCAGCAAATTAGTCCTGACACAGATGCAGGGACACTAGACCCTGCTCTCTGCAGTCACGTCTTGGGTCTTGACTCTTTTCTGGTGCTAGGTGGCTGTATGCAGCTTCCCTACTGCATCCAGTGCCAGAGTGAAGAGGGTGCCGGGAGCCTAGGGGGTGGAAACACAGAGTTGACACACCTGAGGAGCTTTATGTGGAAGCAGCCAGGGGTTCCCTTGTTGCTAGAGCTGATAAAGCCTACTCGTAAACTGAAATGGCTCTGAGCAAAGCCGTTTGGGTGACTACATCACTGTAGAACTGCATCCCTGCTGCATAGCTGTATGTTGTTATTAATATACTAATGTCTAACTAGCAGCACTGTGAGGAATGACATTTGGGCTAGAACTACTAAGAGAAGCAAAATTTAGGCTGAATAATATCTTATAAACTTTCTTAGATTAACAGTTACCAATGCTGATGCTAAACTGAAAAAGCGTCTTGAAAGAGGTACCTTTCAGAATGGGAAGGGGTTTTTTTTAGGGTCTATGCAGTAACTTTAGGACTATGAGCAGTGTGAATGACGTTACTCCTTCCAAATTTTAAGTGGTACTCCACAAAAAAAGGATGTCACTGCTAAGGTGAAGGTGGGAAACTTCTCTGCAAAGCGTAACTTCTATTTTGGACAGGTAGAAGTTAGAAAAAATTGATGGTGTTTTGGCCATGGTGTGAATTATCACACGGGTGCTGCATGCATTTCTACATGGAGTAGAGAAGCCTCTATATAAGCTACAACTTGAGATAGCAGAGCAGAAAAACCCAAATCCTACTGAAGATGCAGAAAAGAAAATATATGTGGACATAGAATTGTAGCAGGCATATGAGTGAAAAGGCAGAGTTAAGAGTGTTGAAAATAGTAACTTTTACTCATAAACTTCTTGGAGTAAACTTAAAAGATAAATACATTTCAAATGAAAAGTTTAGGATGTAACAGCTTTTGTGTTTTTCATGCGTTGCTGGTGATAATGTGAAGCACAAAATAGAAAATTCCAAGCACTAATAAATAGGTCTTGGCCATTTCTGGTGCAAACATGTAATTTTACTGTCTAGCACCTGTTTCTGAAATTATGTGAAGTATTTATTTGAAATGTTTTATCACGATAGTCTGACTAGAGAACATCTTGTTTTCACGAATGTGTAGAGTGGTATGTCAACAAAGAGTGGTATGTTCTGTATTCTGAATTGATTTTTTTGTTGATGTAAAAATCCTCTTGGCCAGCTTTCTGGTTATGGTTATATTCCTGCAAACCTGTAGTACCTCCAAAAAGAGCTTAATGTATCCTTTCTGTTCATGGGAGCATGGGGCTGGCTATGGATGCAATCAAAGTGAAAACGTGCAGGAGATGGAGAACATGTTTATTGCTAATGTGCAATAACCACCAAGAGGAGAAAGATTACATGGAACACTTGAACCAGTAGCATTGTAGCAAGCAAGTGATGTACTATCAAATGTATGATAGCTGCAGAAGCCATGATCCCAGTTGAATTTTACAGCCATGATGTCAGAATCATCATAGCTTCTTGCAATATCATATTCAGGACATCTCATAATAACTTCAGTAAGAGAAGGGATACTGACCCTCAAATCCCAGAATTTAACTTAATAATTGTATTCTCTCAAAGTGCATCATTTGTCAGGAAAATGGCATTTTCCCTCAGTTTGTATTCTGAACCATTGAGTAGTATTGTTGTGAACTTCAGTCAAGTTCCCCATTAATTAGTTCCTCATATTCCTCTCCAAGATGGTGGTGAAGTGATGTTGGTTGCTTTGGGTATTTGAGAGAGAGCAGGCAATATATCGCCCAGCAATGTATTGTCCTCAGCTGGGCCAACTGCCTCACATCCTCTAAGGGAGGGGAATTTGTGCAGCGACTGAGTTACAGTCAAATAATTGGGTACCATTTCAAGAATTCAAGGAGGCCTGGGACTACAGGACATCATTCTTCATCCATGTGCAAGATAGGAGGGTATTCCTTATGTTGAGGTATTTCAGGATGTATGGTTCGTGATAAGGAAAGTCCCTTCACTTTAAGTGCCTGCTGTTTTGTAGATGTCATGCAAAATGACTCTCTGTGTGTTTCACCCCTCTGGCTGGTTCACTGCTACTCTCATGTTCTTTTGTGTCTCAACTTGATTAACTCATAAGGGTCAGCAACCATTTACTTTTTATGGTTATTTAGTACCACAGTCTATGACTTGTCTTTTTGGAAGAGTCTGCAGGCAAAAACTATTCTGTGTGAGTAAAAGGAGCAATATTTGACCTTGAAAGTAAGTAAACGTTCAGGACTTGCTTCTGCCAGGCAGCAGCACACTGAATATTAGGTTAGTCCTTATATAGTTGTGTTGATGATACGGGTTCTCTTTTCATTCTTTTCCTTTCTTTCCATCTATTCCTTTCAATTTTCTTCCTTCTCTTACTTCTTTCCACCCAGCCCTAAGCAAAGATCTATAAGCACTGGTCTTATTCAAAGTATGGAAGCCAACTCCAAACCCTACCAGATCCAACCTTACTTCAGTTTTAAAACCTTGCTTGATGAAGCCAGAATCCCTTTACTTAAATGACTTAATTTTCAAGCAGTATGAATCATGCAGGAACTGCACAAGCTCTGGCTAGAATATATTGTACATATGTTTGCTCTTTAGGCAGTAAGAACAGAATACAGAACTGGAGGTCATTTGAGTTACAGCTACTTTGGGGAATACTTTTTTTTTTAAACATTCCTTCTAACAAATGCCGTTTAAATGGGTTTGTTTATATGGCGTGGAATTGGAAAGGCCCAAACTAACCAGACTTTACACAATGTGGCCTTCTTCCAAATTAATCTAAAATATTTTAATCCCTCTGGAGTTTCTTTATCCTCTGCATCTGTGCTGTAGTGGAGACACATTTTTAACATTTCTTTGAGGAAAATTACCTTTCTTTCCCTCCAACTGTACTCAGCAAGGTCAGTAGAGCACTGTTACACGCTATTTAAACATCTGAGATTCATCATATATCTGCACAACAAAAAGAATCATCATAAAAGGTCTAATGAATCCTGACTGCTAGCCAAGCAAGGGAGTCCCTGTATGGATACTGGCTATCAGAAACAAAGAATATATGCAAAATAAAGTTTTCACACTGTACCTTTATACAATTAAGAATTACAGTGCTCCTTAAGAAGGGTGCAGGGAATGTTTGTGACCCCAGAACAATTTTGGCAAATCAAAGTCTGAGCCAAATTCTGAAGTTTTGCAAGGGCCAAGATGGTTCTGGATTTGCCTTAGAGTAAAGGGCCCACTTGCCTTGTGGAAACCAGGCAGGGCCTGAGCAGGACCCTGGAGAGGCTTCTTGCTCCTGGGGAAGGAGATGCTCTGAGTCATGGTCAAGCTCCAGAGCTGGCTGTCTCAGCTTCTGGCTGTATGCCTATACTTAGTTTTAAGGCCTTTGTGTTCTCTAGTTCAGTAGCAAGTTTATGGGACTTGAGCTCATTTTACTACCCAGGAACTGAAATCCTGAGGGAGGCCTTAGGTGTTGGGGTTTTTTCTATTTCAATTTTTATAAATTATTTTCCAGGCATTTCAAAAGTCAGTGTTCCTACTTCAGCTGCCTGTAGTTCCAGTTAGTCTGAAATGGACACAGGGAGCAGATACAACTCTGATCTTCCAGAGGTTCTATCTAAAAAACTGTAATAGGGGACATCTGAAAAAAAATCCCATTATGTAGCTGTTGTACTGTTATAGATGACATCAGGGCTGGTTTAATACTAGAGTTTATTCTAGACTCATTCTTTCTTTGAATACTGCTAGGCCATGAAGTTCAGATAGCTTTAACAAAGTTCAATAAGCATTTGAACTTCTGAAGGAAAAATGATATGTTGAAGGCGTCTGTTCTGTGAAGGCACAGGGTTTTACCACAGTTGCTTTTCTCAACACTAAAGTCCTGTAGGGGCTGCAGAGAAATGAGCTTCTCTACCAACCTACTACAGGCTAGTGTTGGCCTTTTCCTTGATCCTAGTGTGCTCAGCTTTCCCCAACTCTAACATGCAGGTAACAGTACTGGTCTCTTGCACAAGGGGCTGCAAGGCATGGGTTGTGGGCTGGCATGCTGGAATAATGGTGGTCTGAATGAAACCATCCACTAAGATCAGTCGCCTCAGACTGTCCCTGCTTTTGAATGAACCATATCTACCCTAAACACACTTTCCCCATCTTTTCATGTAGTCCAGGGTATTTAGGGACCATTGCAAGCCATACAGTAATGGAATAAATTCCAAGTGCAGCAGGAGACCACATTGGAGGAAAAACTCATTAAATGCCAAGGGCATTTCTTTTACTTTTCTTACTGGGACTGGAAAATATTCCCTAAATAATACATCTGGATGTAGAGGAGTAGAGAGGGGAAAAGATGAAAAACAATCCTTTAAATTCAGTAGGAGACTACTTTAATGGGTTGTTTAATCTGCCAGCTGGCACAGGATTGACTTCTTGCTACACATACTTTAAGGAGACCTATGTAGTTCTTGGAACTAAGTTCATATTAAGTTGTAGAAACTTAAATATTAATAAATTGGCAGGACTGCTTTTTGATACTTAAAAGAAATCAAGAAACTGCTTAGTCATCGCCAAAGATATTTCTGTCTCCTTTTTAACGTAAATACCAAAATAATATGGACTTAAAGCAGTAGAAAAAAAGTAAAAATTCAGACCTGTTTCTGATATATGCCCTTTCTGAAGTATGTGCTCATCCTTCAGACTTTGCAAACATACTCCCTACACAACACTTTGCTTTGGGCAGAGTGTTTCTAATGTCATTTGTGACACCATATTGTTTCAAAGAAGTACATTATGCCTTTGTGTCTTTCCCAATACTCCCTGGCCAGGAGAAGAACTGATACCATATTTACGTGGATTTTTATTTGGGGTGTCTTGCAAGTGGCATCACTTAACAAGTGCTCTAGGGTGTATTGGACATGTATTTTATATGACTGTAGGAAGTGTTCATGCTTTTGGGGTTTTCTTTACCTGGCTTTGTGTGAAGGTATATGGGTGCAACTGAGTGCAAACTTGAAGTGCGGTGTCAGCTGTATAACTACTATTTATACTTTCTGTTCCTAAAAAGTTAGGCTACATCAAGAGGCATGTCTTCTGTTTTCAATTACTTTCAGCATTGGAAAAGCAAAGGGGAAAAGGCTCAACTGCAGACCAACCTGTCTTTTATATTTAGGGAATCCTTTAATAATGTCTGAGGTGATGCTTGTCAGTATTTACAAGTTGTAAAGTTTTTATTTGGTCCAGATAAGCATTGAAAATTCTGACTAGTTTACTCATGTTTGTTTATGGATTTCAGATTTGGCTTTTATTTTCTCTGTTCACCTTAAGGGTGCAAACTATTTTCAGGATTTTTATCTGGGGTATGTACTTTAAAAATCCTCCAAGTCTGCAAGCATTATGATGTGGAATTTAGTTTGATCCTTCTCTGTACATCTTTTCCAGAGTTTATTTCTTTTTTTTTAGACCTCTTTTTCCTATGCTTGCCTCTGTTCCCCTTTCTTCCCTATGCTTTTTTCCATATACTTAATAGGGTATCCTTGCAGAGATTGTCTGTCTAGTTGTACTCCACTCTTGTAGAGCCATCAGATCTGGTGAGTTGTGAAGCATCCACCATCAGAATGCTTTAGTGCACATGTGACAGTCATAAGTGCAATTATTTCTGCTTTCTTCATTTCGCAGAAGGCGTAAGATTTGAAGACTGAGTTCAACAATATTTTTTTCTTCAGCTAGCTCATAACTAAAAATGAGGTGGCTGAGCTATGAAAAACAATTTACTTAGTAAATATATGCTACTTTCCTACTTGTAGAACATTTACAAACAGATTGGAAGTTGTCCTCTCTTCTCTTCCACATTTGTATTTCTGGTTTTGGTCAACACTTTGTATGCAGACAAGCCTGCTCTCTAAGTTGACTGTGAAAAATGTGCTCCATGTGCCTTTGATGCTCAGAACTTATGCTATGACAAGCCACGTGTGGTCTGTGTCTCATTTTGAGCTGGATGGACCTAACATGGCAACAAGGGAAGCTGGAGGAGACCCCATAAGGGATTTGAGCCCTTACAGAAAGGGATTTAGGAAAAGGTAGCAGATAATGCATGGTATGGATTTTTATTTTCCATTTATTTCTTGAAGGAAAATTAAACATTTTCTTTTCTGGACCACACAGACATTGTCTGAGGCACTATTCCTAAAAAAATTAAACAGCTGTAAAATGTATTGGCTTGATACAGTGCTCAAGTGTAACTTTCCTCTGCCACATTAGTACAAAGTAAATATATATGTCTGTGTGCTCTCAGTATTAAGTGCACAGGATACTGTCAGGCCTTACCTGTTTTGTTTAACTGACTCTGAGCCAGGCTCTGTTGAAAGTTTTAGTGATGCCATTCCTCTGCATCAGGGTGAAGCAGTGTGCAGTCACATACAACATTACTTATGCACCAGTGCATTGCTGTCATGATATTTGCTGGCAGCAAGTGTTTGTGCCTCAATGTCTAGATAGCAGTCAGATTATTGCCAAAATTATTTAACAGTTTCTTTGTGTGAGTCTTATGAGGCGAGCTGGCAATATCGTAATCTTGCTGTGTCAGGTTTATGCCGGCTCATGCGTGGCATGCAAGTGTGTCATCTTACCTATTTTATGTTGTCGTTGTTGTAATAAAACCTCATTGCTATTGGGTCTTCTGGTTTGGCAACATTGTTGTGTTAGTGCTTCCTTGTTTTCAGTTAAATTCAATGTAAAGCGGGGTCTATGATGTAAACTTCAAATATGGCAAATAGTTTGAGGGGCATATATTTTGAAAATTTGTCATTCATTTCTTCTGAGGAACTGGTTGGATTCAAAATACTTAGTGTCTCTTAGGGCACAAATAGTAAGATCAGCAAACTAAAGAACTTTAGGGGTGTGTTTTTGTAGTATTTCTTTTTTCTTTAAAAATGCAGGGATGATGGCTACAACTTGGTATTGTTGCTTATTGAGTGCTCCCTCAGTAAATTTGCAGGTGACATGAAATTAAGCAGAGGTGTCAATCTGCTTGAGGGTAGGAAGGCTCTGCAGCAGGGTCTGGACAGGCTGGAGTGATGGGCTGAGGTCAATTTTATGAGGTTTAATAAAGGCAAGTGCCAGGTTGTGCACTTGGGTTACAACAACCCCATGCAACGCTACAGGCTTGGGGAAGAGTGGCTGGAAAGCTGCTTGATGGAAAAGGACCATCAGAAAACCCGAAAGGGTGCTGTGGACAGCCATCTGAACATGAGGCAGCAGTGTGCCCAGGTGGCTAAGGTGGCCAACAGCATCCTGGCCTGTATCAGAAACGGTGTGACCAGCAGGAGCAGGGAGGTGATTGTGCCCCTGTACTTGGCACTTGTGAGACCGCACCTTGAGTACTGTGTCCATTTTTGGGTGCCACAGTATAAGACAGACATTGAGGTGCTGGAGCGGGTGCAGAGAAGGGCAACAAAGCTGTTGAGGGGTCTGGAGAGTATGTTGTATGAGGAGCGCCTGAGGGAACTGGGATTGTTTAGCTTGAAGAAGAGGAGGCTGAGGGGAGACCTCATTGCTCTCTACAACTACCTAAAAGGAGGTTGTAGTGAGGCTGGTGNAACAGGCTGCCCAGGGAAGTGGTGGCATCACTGTCAGTGGAGGTGTTCAAAAAACAGGT
>VZZY01006333.1:652101-737926 GCA_013400335.1 Eurystomus gularis | reverse complement strand
TGTTGGTCGATAGCTGGCTGAATGTGNTGACCAGCAGTGTGTCCAGGTGGCCAAGAAGACCAACAGCATCCTGGCTTGTATCAGAAATAATGTGGCTAGCAGGAGTAGAGAAGTGATCATCCTCCTGTACTCGGCACTCGTGAGGCTGCACCTTGAGTACTGTGTTCGGTTTTGGGCACCTCACAACAGGAATGGCATTGAGATGCTGGAGCATGTCCAGAGATGGGCAATGAAGCTGGTGAGGGATCTAGAACACAAGTCTTACGAGGAGTGGCTGAGGGATCTGGTGGTGTTAGAGTGGAGAAAAGGAGGCTCGGGGGAAACCTTCTTACTCTCAACAACTACCTGAAAGGAAGTTGTAGCAAGGTGGGGATCGGTCTCTTCTCTTGAGGAATGAGCAATAGTACAGAAGGAGATGGCCTCAAGTTGTGCCAGGGAAGGTTTAGGTTGTATATTAGGAAAGATTTCTTCACTGAAAGGATTGTCAAGCACTGGAACAGGCTGCCCAGGGAGGTGGTGGAGTCATCATCCCTGGAGGTATTTAAAAGACTTGTAGAGGTGGTGCTGAGGGACATGGTTTGGTGATGGACTTGGCAGTGCTGGGTTAGTGGCTGGACTCAATAATCCTAAAGGTCTTTCCACCGTAACTGATTCTATGATTCTGTATTATTGTGCCTTTTTCTTTTGTTTCTCATCTTGCATAAAGGGAAAAAAAAGTGGAGTCAACAATATTCGGTCATATGGTGCATGTTTTGGTTTGTCACTGTAAGTTTTCCTTAGCTCTCTTCAACCACGTGGAAGTGGGAGGTTTCCCTTCTCCTCATTCTCCAACACATTTGCCTGAAATGTTGTGCTTATCAGATTTTCTGATGTTCTTTATCCGGACCGTATCTTGTGCATGTTGCTACATAGAAATGGTCTTTTAGGTAGGTCTTGAAAAGTATTCACTTAGCAGGCAGTGAATTAAATGGACTGTGCAAAATTGTTACAGAAGGTGTTAGCATATTGTCTTTGTATCACGGGGCATTTGCTGAGTGAGTGGCAAATTCTCTTTTGTACTGATGGAGAGCGGACGTAGCGGGAGCATAATTGAGAATCGCTCCAAAGTGATGCTATTTATTACACATGAAAAAACTGAACTGTGCTATCCTTATCCCCCTTCCCTCCAAATCGCTGCATTGTACTGGAGAAACATCCTGCCTTTGCCTTTCTTAGTTTCCCATTTACCGTGAGAGTGCATGAAAAGAACTTTTTTGGTGCAGAATTGTTTGGTTGCCAGCTGTGGTAGGGAATTGGCTTTGGTGATCACCCAGGGAGGTGCACTGCAGAGTAGAATTCTGCACCTCTGTGCTTCTGGCTTCAGCCAGCATCATGTTTACTGCAGTTTGGCGAGCAGGGCTGTCCATGATTCTTGCCTTCTGGTCTCTTCCCCTTTTGCTCTGGGGCACTCGTCTACATTTTGTATCTTCTCATATTCCAGTTAGCAGAGTCAAAGCTGTTTCCTTTCTTGAGAACGGCTCAGCTGAGTAGATATCTGAGGTTGTTTGGGTTTTTTTTTGAATGGTGGTGGTATCCTGCAATTAGGATGTAGAAATTTGACTTGTGGCGTGGTCATTTTGCCTTGCACACATACAGTTTTCTGTATGCTTGAAAGGTGAAATTTGGAAAAACAAAGGGGTGCATATATATAATAGAGCTGCTAAAAGTGGGAAGGAGAGGAGAAGAGGTCAAGTGTATGTATGCTCTACAGCCTCATCAAAAGCCTGTCAAAGTTGGTGGGAAAAGATGACTTGAGTGAATCTGCATCGAGCTCACAGGGGATCTGCTCAGCAGTATTCACAACACGGGTGTGTTATCAGCACCCTTCTAGCTCCCAGCACAAAACACTGCACCATGAGGGCTGCTATGGGGAAAACCAGCTCAGCCAGACCCACTACAAAGGTTTATGTTAATTGTCTCTTCATTAGTCTCTTCTTCAGAGGAGAGGGTGGGATAAAGAAACAGTGGAGTCTTCAGATTTGGTTTTTTTCTTCTCCCCGGTGTACAGGATGAATGACTTCAGGAGCTTATGTTTAACAGACTGATGGGGCCGATTCTCAGAGTAGTGGACCATCTAACCCTCCCTCTGTCTTACTTCGAAATCTTAACTCCAGCACTTCCAAAAATTATGCTCGGAGTGCAGCATCTTTGTTAGCCTCCACTAATCTGTATTTATAGAGGTGTTCCTTCTTCCCTGGTGCTGAATTCATCATGCCTCCTCTTTGCTTTCAACTGTTGACTTTCTTCAGGATATATGCCCTAGGACATGAGGTGGAACACATGCGGTGGAAGCTTTGTCCATCAGCTTTCCAAGTGTGTCTCCATCAACGGCCTCAAATACTGCCTTGACACCATCACTGTGGTGGTACTGAAATCTCTTGGGAGAGGAGAAAGCTTTAGATGCCAGTTGTGAGAAGATCTGCAGTTGTTGCTTGTTCACTTCTGTGAATGGCTGATGTTCATCAGTTAATTTTGTGACTGGTGTGGTCTGGCTGCTGTTGTCATTCACTGTGCCTTTGGCTGGGGCAGCAGAACTTAGAAGTGTGGAGTTAAGTGTCTGCAGTTTAAAGTGACAGGGTACAGTATCTTACTGGTTGGTTACAGTGGCCTGAGTTTATACCATATAATTTCAGACATTTAACTGAGGTGTATTAGAAATTAAATCACCATATATGCATAAAGCGGATGTCAAAAGACACTTTCTGGAAGGCTTGCATTGACTCCATGGGAGAGCTGATGAGGTTCAAGTAATTTAAGTGTTTTAGGCCAAGGTGTAGTGATACAGAAATTTTTTAAAAAATATGAACTTAAGGAGTTCTTAACTTTGCTCCAACACTGTATTTTTTTGTTTCAAGTCTTGCGTAGCAGGAGCATTTGCAGACCTTCCACACCCAAATGGCTCTTAAATCTGTGTCACTTGAGGGGCATGAAGTGCTAAATTGATAGGAAGAATGACAACCTTGGCTAGTGAAACTTGAAAGTGGTATAGTGCATATAGCTAAAAGTCTTGTGTTGTCTTAAAGGAACACAAATTGTCTTTAAGAAGTTTGGAGGACATTAATTTGAGTACAAATTTTCTGCAATTGGACAGTAATTCTTTGTTAAAGTAGGTGGAGGTTATATTACTACCTGATTTTAATGTTATTGCATGTAATGTAACTGGGTGGTATTATCCTCAACAATGGTTTTCTCCTAATCAATGGATTTAATTCTTGTATACAGTACATAACCTATATTGTAATAATACTTGCATATAACTGATAGAGTTTTGTGTTAATTTACTTCATTTGCCTTGAGGAGTTCCCAGGAGTCTTAGTTACAGGCTCATTGCACCAGGCATTGTAAAACAGAATAAAAAGACTTAATTGTATAGACTACATTGAATAGAAAAGAAAGACACATATTGCAGGTAATATTAAATATGACCTAAGTATTCATCTTAGCAACTTGTCATAATTGAAGCGATAATGCATTTAAGACTGTAAAGGTAGGGGCTACTACTTAGTGTGAACAAATTATAAAAGTTAATGAAAAATAATATGTTAGGTTTTTGGTTTTTTTTTACTGCTGTATAGTTCTGAATATTTTTGGTACTGGATGAATTTCTGCAGTGTAAGTGGGAGCTTGGACATATAGAATATGGTAACCTCGCTCACCCTTTTCTGCTTTCCTCTTGCAATTAATAAGTGACTTCTCCTTTTTGGTGTCTTCACTTTTGTCACTGAAAGCCGAATGTTTGGTGGGAGTTGTGATGCATTTGAACTTCCTGTCTCACATGTCTGAGGAGGTGAAGAGCAGATCAGAAGCCGTCCTTGAAACGATTGCTCAGGTTTTGCTGTGTTGCCAAAACAGGCGTGATGTTTGACTGTGTGGAGAAGTCGGGGAGATACGGACACAGGTGAATTTGCAATGAAAGGCACATAATGAATCGCTAAACTTTTTGGAGAACTGGTGAATTGGGTTAGGATGTGCGATCTGCTGCTTGGAGAGAAGAGATGAGGAGCTGGGGTTTCAGTATTATTTTCATTTTGATGTTGGGAAGGGTTGTTTGACCGTTGTGTAAAGATGAAGAGCCTTTTAAATATGAACTTGTGATTTCAAGTGCACTTCAGTAGCCATTCCACTTAGGCAGTTCCTGCTGTGTCCGTTTTCCTGGTGCAGATGCTTGTGTAATGATACAGTGAATGGATCTGTCAGTCCAGAAATGGCTTTTCTCCCTTGCAGAATTATTTCTCGACCATATCAGTTCCCTGATCTGGCTTGCTGCATGAATGGCATGTTCACACAGTGAGTAAGGAAGACTTACAGATGCAAAAAATCTGGTTGGGTATTTTAAATTTGGTGTTACCTAAATGCTTTTTTTGGGGAAGAAAAAAAAAAAAACCAAACCCAGAAAAAATGTTAGGGGGGCAGGTCAAGAAATCAGCAGTTAAATACTAGCCACATGGAAAATGCTGATTATTTTTTGTTGTTTCTTTATATGATACCCTGTATTATAGCAGTTGATTAGTCCAAATGTTTGTTCATGTCCCTCCTGTGAGATAGGCAGATGCAATGACTCAGGCTTAGTAACATTTTCTGTGTCCACTTAGGGAAATATATGAAATAAGAAGTGAAAGTAGATCTTAGCTAGCACAGTAATCCCCAGAGCATTCCCCTCCCTCTCTCAACTGACAAAGCTCACTGTGTTCCTTCTGCCACGCTCGTCTGTTCTTCACCCATTTTGTGAGAACCTTTTCCTTAATTGTTTGGAGTTAAGCTCATGCACACTGACTTTCTAAAGAGCTGTACAGGCGTTTTGATGAAGAAGGCATAGTGTCTCTGAGGTGGTGGAAGCTGGTTACAATCCACTTGGCTGAGCTTTAACTCCTTTGAGGAGTATTTTGATGAAGTTTTCATAGGGCAGGACAAATTTTTTTTTTGTCAAGACCAATATTAGCACTGTTTTGCAAGGCATGTTGTTAATATGTATTATTAGACACTTAAGCATGTGTAACAACTATCTATATGGGTGTTTTTAAGACACACTGTGATTTTCTTTTTTTTTAAATGTAAAATTCCATTTTCAGCAACGTAAGTTCTGGTTTTAAACTAAAGTAGATAAAGCATCTTGGAAAGTATATAAAAATTGAAGTTCTTTATCTCAACAGGTTCTGAAACTCTCCATGAAAATTAGTTGTATACTGTTTAAATTTAGAATGACGTAGTAAGGCTTCTTTGATAGAATAAAGTGCAGTGTCTTGGTGAGACCTGAATTAGACTGCTATTTTCTCTAGAAGTGCGGTAGTGATTGGGACAATATCAGTTTATTATGTCTTAGGTCATTCTGTTTATTTGTAGTATGCAAAAGGAACTTTTAAAGGAACAGGATCTGAAACAGCTTTACAGAAAGGTATGAAGAAAACTTGTTTGCAGTTCAAGGTAACCACAACTTTTTGAAAAAAAAAAAAGTGTGCAAGCAGTAATACTCACTGCTCAACCTGGTGACCTTTTGAAGCGCTGGCTGGCTTGGTTTACTTCCATATCACACCTAAGGTTGGAAACTAAAATGGGTTTCCCTTTTCTTTTAAAAAGGCATCAAATGTAGAAGAAATAAGTTAGATCTATGCTTTGTTGCATGCAATCTTAGGTTTGATCCCGAAGTTCATCTACATGTGGCAGAGCTGATTTGTGCTGTCTTAAAAAGCAGGAGACAGGGTAATGTTACTCCAAAATGGGAACAAGGTCAGGCTGTTCCCAGCCGTTGCTCAGGTGTGCAGTAGTAACTGTGTGCCTGCAGAAACGAGGGTTAGCAACTTTGCCTTGATGTTGGAAGCGATACTCAGTATGTCGGTTTTTTCCTATACTTCAGGCTTAATTCAGGTCCTGGGGGTTGTTTGCTTACAGGTTACACCACTATACTCAAGTTCTGACTCAATGGGGTTTTTTTTTGGTTGTGAGTGTGTTCTGCTACTTTAAGAAGATACAGCGAGGAGGGACAAAAATGGTAATTTTTGTGTTTTATATGGGTTGTGACTAGAAGTGGCTATGGAGATTTGCGTATATTGCTGTTCCTTGCACAGCATTTAGCAAATAAGTCTATTTTTATCAGAAGCCTGGACACTATAAAAACTGCACTTGTTTGTGTACACTTTTTGACTATGGAAAATGCTGTCTTACTGTTTGTCACCTGCCTGTAACTACATTTTCTTTCCTGCTGAGCTTGCTAGGAAGTGAGAGGTCTTTGACAGATCACCGAAAATATATTGCATTTGACTGCTGCCTGAGACTTCTCTGCACAGATGGGTCGCAGTAGTCAACCCAAATCTAAAGAAAATTTAACGAAGCAGAAAGACCTCACTTACATCCTGCAGAATTAAGTGGTGCTGGCTTCATTTGCTCCTTTGTAGGCTTATGGTTAACAATTAAGCACATCCACATAGTATTTTGGTTCTTAGCTCACTTGTTTTGAGCTGTCTGGCTGTAGTGATGCACTACTACTGGCATCAGTGTTACGTTGGAAGATCTGGGCAGCTGTCCTGTACTTGTCCAATCTTTTATAATCAGGACCAAAAAGTTTTTTAAAGATTTATACGGATTTAAAAAATCCTAGCACAGTATATTGCAGAAGATCATTTCACACAGTCTTGGTGTGGGAGTACTGATGAACCCTGCTAATCAGCAATGGTTGGGGTCAGTGTCATATATATGCAGGAACCGTTGAAAGATGCTTACACGCTGTTGCCTACTATTTGGTAATCTTGCTCACAGTAGGATCACAGTGCAGTAGCTCCGTATTTTAAGGAGGTCCTATGTTAACAAAGTTCTACCAGGCTGTTTCAGACGATTAAACAAGAAACAAAATCTGCATTGTAGATGTGCTTAAAAATAAGTTCGCACAGAGAGGGTCAGTTGAAACACTGCCTGAAATCACTTAGGATGTTTCACAAATAATTCTGAGATATGGGTAGCAGGACCTAGTGCTTCTCTTTATTCATGACTTATGTGCAGTGATTTCGTAAGTGAGGCTCTTTCTTTTATCAGCCACGCAAGCTTGTAATACGCTTCCTTTGCTCTTACCAGGCTGAAGGCAAATACTGATTACTGGGCTATTGGGGAAGAAACACGTGTTGGAGCAGAGTGAAACTGCCCAGCCTAGTGGATGTAGACTCTAATCTCTAGATGGGCATGCTTAGATGGCTCAACAGCTATAGGCTTATACTTGAGGAGAATCATGGACTCTATTGAGAGAACTGGATGCATGTGTAGTGAGAGTGTAGGTATGACACTGGAGTAGTAGAAGCTGTGCTGGAACCTCATCTTTGCTTGGAATAAATGGGGAAGGCTTTGGATGTTTTGTTGTATGTGTTGGAAAATACTAGAAATGTCTGTAATTTGTGGCTGTTAATGGAGCACTTTTTTGGAGGTGAGTTGTTGCCCTTTCTGCTGGGGATAAGATCATGGGTGTGTACCACCACTATGGAGTTTTATATGGTCGTGTTGTAGTCAGTAGTCAGCAGCTAGTGTATCATTCTCTGGAGTTCCTGCATGAGGAGGAGTGAGTACCAGCTGAAAATATTTTCTTTAAAGGATTCCAGTAAGAATTTAATTAAATATATTTTTTTTCCTGTGTATCTAGGTAGACTTTGAAGGCTTCATCTGCCTGAATGTATTTCTATTAACAAAGCTTGCCTATAGAATTAATTCTCAGTGGCTTTGCTGAGACCGTAGCACTTAGATCTAAGCACTTTATAGCGCTGTTATTAAGAAAGATTATTACAATAGTAATTGTAATAGTCCCATATTTATAATGCATTAATGACAGGAAATGCCTTAAGTTAGCTGCATGTCTTAAGTTATCAATGATGTAATGGATTGAAGCACCTCCTATCTTACTCCTGTTATTAATGACACGCCTTTTTTCTTCTTGTTTTTTGGCTATATTCTACAGGTTTTGTTATTCAAGTTAAGGTCCTTGTGAGGTATTCAAAGCAAGTGGTGTTATGTAGGAAACATGAAAATGGAAAGTATTTGCTTTTAGGGCACCAGTAATGTAAATTCTCCTGATGAAAACTTTATTTATTGGTCAGGGTAAAATCCAGGATTAAAAATAATAGTACATTGAAGGACAAAAACATGTTCTCTCTGTTTTGAGTTGGTGTATATATCTTTTGGACTAAATAAACATTATGGGAGTGCATGAGATTATGGAGGATAGGAACTTGTGCCTCAGGTTGACATTTACTGGATCTCTGTTCCTAAAGGTGTTTTGTGGCATTTTATGTTCTTTCTGTTCCACTATGTAATTAAGATGATTCTTTTTTTAGTAGTGAGGAAGTCTTAAGAACGTTTCCTAGCATTGTTAATGTATGTTAGCAGTTTTCAGGCCTTTGTTAGTATTACTGTAGAAGAATGAACATCATGAGTGACAAAAATGTTTGTAGGGTGTAACGCAAAAGAGCCTTCCTGAGACCTAGTTTAGACTATGCAAAGTAAGCGTTATTAAAGTCACACTTAATAGTTAGTCTGCAATTCTGTGAGAGACTGAGCCTGTGATGAGGATGGAAATGCTGCTTTCGAGGAAAGCACGTGACTGCTGGGGCACACACGTGGCCTACGTAGCACATGAGCGCTGCTGATTGCAGAGCCCCAAACTACTTATCTAGAGGAGCTGCTTTCTAACATCTGCCAGTTACAGTAGAAGTTCTCTTACATTTGGTTTGATAACTTCCTTCTATTTCTGTGTATGTTTTCTTTCCTGCCTTTATTTTGTCCTATTTTTTACCTTAACAACAAGTCATACAAAAAGAGAGAAAGAAGCTTGCATTAGGTATCACAATTTTGGGGGCACAAGCTTGAAATTGATGAGACATCAAAGGGAATAATTCAGAAAAATTAGAGTTTTATCTATAAGAAGCCCAAACTGTACAGATTGGTACAGTGTGGCATTCATAGAAGTGTTATTAATGTGGTATATGTAGTCTTTAAAATCGTAAAAAAAGTGGAAGTTCAGCAGAACAGCAAACCTCTCTTGAAGTATGACACCTAAAATGTTAGTGTATAAGATAAAAATAGCAGTAAAGTTGACTTCCTAGAAGAGGAAAGACAGAACTGGAAGTATTAACAATTTGAAAGTTCTTTTCTGGTTCTAGTAAATGTTTTGGGCATATTCTTGTGGACATCAGGCTTCATGAACCAAGGCTGCAACACAACAATGCCTTTGAATCAGCAGGGAGGGGTTGTAGAGGCGCGTTGCAGTCATGACTTTTTGATGTGTCTTCTGTAGCCTATGTGCACAAACAGGTAGTAGAAACCCAGATATAACCGGAGTACCTTTAATAAAGACCCCAGTGATAGAGTTAGAGCCTTCTGTATATAACATCCATATTAATAAAAAAAATAAATCTGGAAAGGCAGATGGGAAAAGAGCATGATGCCAGACACTGCCTGCATCTCCTCATCTTGGGACTCTTTGATCTCCTACTTGAATAAAACTTTTAAGTGCGAAACTAGACTGTAATTCTGAGTGAGTTCCATTGAATGTGGGAAGCACAAAACATGGCTAAATGAGAAAATGTAGTGTGGGCAGGTCTTCCAGGAAGCCTTCACTCTGAGGATTTGGGGTTCTGTTTCCTGGAAAAGTGTGAGCATTGAGTTAAACATTTATTTGAAGGAAGGAGCCTCTCCAGGTGGCTTTATCCAGTTTGTTTTCAGGAAGAGAAAACCACAAGATGTTTCAGAAATTAAATGCTTTAAAAAAATCTGTGTATTGAATTTATTTAATAATATTAATAAAGACTATTTATATGTATATACTTCATTACCATACTTCTTAATGCATCTAGTGATGTCAGAGGGATTTTACAGGAGAACTAACCAGGGCCCTCAGACAATTTTGCAACTGTGGTCCACACACTGAGTCAAGTACATAGGAGAACCTTTCTGAAATGCGTTTACTTTGGAGTTGGTTATGTAAATGTAGATGATCATATACGGTGTTCCAAAATACATATTCTGGCTGACAGATGATTTCAGTTAAGTTTAATTCAAGGTAATGTAAGAGTGCCAAGGGATAAAGTCGTAGAGACTTTTGCTCAAATGGAAAGTCATAATAAGTGCACTCTATCTTCTGATCCATCCGCTGGAGTAGTCAGGAAAAGAGCATGGAGCAGATGTCTTTGAGCATGCTGGTGCCAGTTAGGTTCCAGTAGCTGCTTTTCATTGGAGTGTCTTGGTTTCAGCTTTGGTCACTTGTGTCTTTTGAGTGCTCTCTAATAGAGGTCCTTCCCAGAGTGGAACATTCATGCATTAGAGCCAAGTGTAGTTTGAGACTGTTGCAGGGTTCTTGTTGTTGCATCTTTAAACATGGTAGCAAAATACTTGAGTACTCCCAGTGTTAGCCATAGAAAATAGTTGGAGGGTGAAGACTTTTCTCCTTTGCTTTGCAAAATACTGTTTTGGTTCTTCACAGGCACATAAACAGACCCAGTTAGTGATGACTGCAGGGAAATACTAATGCTGAAAATGTGCTCCAGCAGGTAGTTGGGTACCAGCTTGTATTATCTTGAAAGTGAGGGATTCCACTTACTTTTGTACTACTTAGAATGTTGGAAGGTTGCAAGGAGATGGGTTACACATTGATGTACCAGAAAGTAGGAGACATACTCAATTTGAATTGCTATCAAAACAGTGAAATTGAGCAGTAGTGCTGGTGTGACTGGGAGATGTGGGTGTTATACCTTTGTTCTTTCTCTTTCTCCCCGTTTAGGAGGGCTTTCGAGCTGCCGCTCTGCTGCTGAACAGCATGCAGTCCTTTCGGGAGCAAAGTAGTTACCACGGAAACCAGCAGAGCTACCCGCAGGAAGTGCACAGTTCATCCCGACTGGAAGAGTTCAGCCCCCGCCAGCAGGCCCAGATGTTCCAGAGTTTTGGAGGAGGTACTGGTAGTGGACGTCGTGGAGCAACAGGAGCCTCTACAGCAATGCCTGGTGAGAGCTCTGGCCATCAGAGCTACCAAGGTTTCAGAAAAGAAGCAGGAGAGTTTTACTATATGGCTGCCAACAAAGATCCAGTGGCATCAGGAGGGCAGCAGCCACCTCAGCGCAGGCCTTCTGGACCAGTACAGAGCTATGGGCCCCCTCAAGGAAGTAGCTTTGGGAGTCAGTATGGGAGTGAGGGACATGTGGGCCAGTTTCAAACACAGCATTCGACCCTTGGGGGTGTGTCCCACTACCAACAGGATTATACTGGTCCTTTCTCTCCAGGGAGTGCCCAGTATCAGCAGCAGGCTTCTAGCCAGCAGCAGCAGGTGCAGCAGCTGAGACAGCAGATCTATCAATCTCATCAGCCTCTACCCCAGGCTTCTAGCCAGTCTGCTTCTAGCACCTCACACTTGCAGCCAATGCAGCGTCCATCCACCCTGCCTTCCTCTGCTTCTGGGTACCAGTTACGAGTGGGTCAGTTCAGCCAACACTATCAGCCACCTTCGTCGTCCTCCTCCTCCTCTTTCCCCTCCCCACAGCGTTTTGGCCAGTCAGGACAGAATTATGACGGAAGCTACAGCGTGAATTCTGGGTCGCAGTATGAAGGCCACGCTGTGGGTTCCAATGCACAGGCGTATGGGACCCAGTCAAACTACAGCTTTCAGACTCAATCGATGAAAAGCTTTGAGCAGTCTAAGCTGCCCCAAAGTGGGCAGCAGGGGCAGCAGCAACAGCACCAGCCTCAGCACGTCATGCAGTATTCAAATGCTGCCACCAAGCTCTCTCTTCAAAGTCAAGTGGGACAGTACAGCCAGACTGAAGTTCCTGTAAGGTCACCGATGCAGTTCCACCAAAACTTCAGTCCAATCTCTAACCCATCTCCTGCTGCCTCTGTGGTTCAGTCTCCAAGCTGCAGCTCTACCCCTTCTCCACTCATGCCAGGTGGAGAAAATCTCCAGTGTGGGCAAGGCAACATGTCCATGGGTTCTAGAAACCGAATCCTGCAGATGATGCCTCAGCTTAGTCCTACACCATCTATGATGCCAAGCCCCAATGCTCATGCAGGAGGATTCAAGGGGTTTGGTCTGGAGGGACTGCAGGAAAAAAGGCTCACAGATCCAGGGTTGAGCAGCCTGAGTGCTCTAAGTTCTCAAGTGGCCAATCTGCCCAACACAGTCCAACACATGTTGCTCTCAGATGCCTTGGCACCTCAGAAAAAAAGTTCCAAAAGGTCATCCTCTTCAAAGAAGGCTGACAGCTGCACCAACTCAGAAGGATCCTCCCAGGCAGAGGAGCAACTCAAGTCTCCTTTGGCAGAGTCCCTTGATGGTGGCTGTTCCAGCAGTTCTGAGGATCATGGGGAAAGGGTGAGACAGCTGAGTGGCCAGAGCACCAGCTCAGATACCACTTACAAAGGGGGTAACTTAGAGAGATCCAACTCCTCACCAGCACAAGGCTCTCAGAACGAGCCATCAAAACTCAGCAGCAGCCCCGCAGCTAGGGAAGATGTGGCCTCCCCTGATGGGAAGGAAGCTGTGGTGGCTGTGGAAAATGCCCCAAAAGTGAATGAAAAGGCAGTTGGGGTGATTGTCTCCCGGGAAGCCATGACAGGAAGAGTAGAAAAGTCAGGTGGACAGGATAAACCTGCACAAGATGATGCTTCCACAGCCACTCAGGCACCAGCTAGTGCTGGTGGAACAAAAGAAGCTGGGCATGCAGGGACACAGCCAGAAACTCAAGGAGGAAATAAAGGGAGCAAAAGTGGAGATAACACTAATCATAATGGAGAGGGGAACAGCCAGCCTGGTCATGCAGTTGTTGGGCCAAATTTTCCTGCAAGAACAGAACCTTCCAAATCTCCTGGCAGTTTAAGGTATAGTTACAAGGATAATATAGCAGCTGGTATACAGAGAAATATCGGTGGCTTTCCACAGTATCCTTCTGGTCAAGAAAAAGGGGATTTTCCAGGGCACAGTGAGCGCAAAGGCCGGAATGAGAAGTTTCCTAGCCTCCTACAGGAGGTCTTGCAGGGGTACCATCATCATCCAGACAGAAGGTATTCTAGGAATGCACAGGAGCATTCTGGGATGGCTGGGAGTTTGGAGGGAGCCATGAGGCCCAATATCTTAATTAGTCAAACCAATGAATTGACCAATAGAGGCCTCTTAAATAAAAGCATGGGGTCTCTCCTGGAAGGCCCTCACTGGGGTCCCTGGGATAGGAAGTCTAGCAGTGCAGCTGCTGACATGAAGCAGATAAATCTAGCTGATTACCCCATTGGTAGAAAGTTTGATATGGAGTCTCAGTCTTCTGCCCACGAAGGGGGAGCGCTCTCAGAGAGGAGATCAGTGATCTGTGACATCTCTCCATTAAGGCAACTTGTCAGAGATCCTGGCCCTCACCCAATGGGGCACATGGGTCCTGAGGCCAGAAGTGGAAGGAGTGAGCGTCTTGCCCCTGGCTTGAGCCAGTCAGTAATACTCCCTGGTGGTTTAGTATCCATGGAAACAAAGATGAAATCTCACAGTGGGCAAATAAAAGAAGAAGATTTTGAACAGTCAAAGAGCTCAGCTAGTCTCAATAATAAAAAAACAGGAGACCATTGTCATCCTGCTGGCATCAAGCACGAATCTTTCCGAGGCAATGCTAGCCCTGGAGCTGCAGTCTCCGATGCTGCTCCAGACTACGTGCCCCAGCAGGATAGCAGATCAACACAGATGAGACGAGCACCTGGCAGAACTGGAAGCAGCAGGGGTAAATCACCTTCTCAATATCAGGATCTTGCTGATAAGCTGAAAATGTCACCAGGCAGAAGCAGAGGCCCAGGGACGGATTTGCATCACATGAACCCACACATGACACTATCTGAAAGAGTTAGCAGGGGTTCCTTGCATTCTGCTTACCCTCAGAATTCAGAAGGCCCATCTTTGGCTTCAGCATATCACACAAATGCTAGGCCTCATGCTTTCGGTGACCCTAACCAGAGTTTAAATTCTCAGTATCATTACAAGAGACAGATATACCAGCAACAGCAAGAAGAATACAAAGATTGGGCAAGCAGCGCTGCTCAGGGTGTGATTGCTGCAGCTCAGCACAGGCAGGAAGGAGCAAGGAAGAGCCCAAGACAACAACAGTTTCTGGAAAGAGTAAGGAGCCCCTTAAAAAATGACAAGGATGGAATGATGTACCTTCAAGGTAGCTCTTACCACGATACTGGAAGCCAGGAATCTGGGCGCTGCGTTATGGGGAGTGATAGTACTCAGAGCAAATGCACCGAGCTGAAACACAGCAACCAGAAGTTGCAGCATCACGAATCTGGTTGGGACCTCTCTCGGCAAACTTCTCCTGCCAAAAGCAGTGGCCCTCTTGGAGCAGCCAACCAAAAAAGATTTTGCCCTCAAGAAAGCGACGGGCACCGCCGAGAGGAATCTGCAGATTTGCCCAAGCCTAGTAATGCAATGCTCAGGCTCCCTGGCCAGGAAGACCAGTCTCCTCAAAATCCATTAATTATGAGGAGGAGAGTCCGTTCTTTCATCTCGCCTATCCCTACCAAAAGACAGCCACAAGATATGAAGAACAGTGGCAGTGAAGATAAAGGGCGACTGATGACTTCAGCAAAAGATGGAGCTGACAAAACGTACAACTCCTACGCCCATTCATCTCAAAGCCATGATGTTGGCAAGTCAGTTGCAAAGGGAGATTCCTTCAAGGACCTGCCAGGTCCTGATAGTAGGAATTGCCCTGCTGTTTCCCTCACAAGCCCGGCTAAGACCAAAATATTGCCCCCAAGAAAGGGGCGAGGATTAAAACTGGAAGCTATTGTTCAAAAAATTACTTCTCCCAATATAAGGAGAAGTGTTTCTACCAACAGTGCTGAAACTGGTGCAGATACTGTCACTCTTGATGACATCCTGTCCCTTAAGAGTGGATCTGAAGGAGGGAATGTAGCTGGACATGGACCAGAAGCTGAGAAGAGAAAAGGAGAGATGTCAGATCAAGTGGGGCCAGCAAGTCAGGACACAGCTGGTGAAATAACTCTTCCAAGATCTTCAGAAGAGTGGCAAACCAGTGAGGATGATAAAGCCAAGAAAGAGGTCACTGAAAATGCCAGTGTTGGTAAAGAAGGAGCAGGATCCAGTGCAGCACCACCACCATCTCAGAAATCAGGTGGTCAGGGAAGGTCTGATGGATCTGTAAGCGGAGCTGGAGCTCTGACCTTTTCCGACTCAAAAACAATTTCCCCTTCCAGTGTGTTTACTTCTGAACCAAATCCAAAGTCTGAGGAAAAAGATGGAGATGTGACAAACATTTCACCCAAGCCAGATGGTTTCCCTCCAAAGGGATATTTTCCCTCTGGAAAGAAAAAGGGGAGGCCAATTGGGAGCGTGAACAAGCAGAAGAAGCAGCAGCAGCAACAGCAGCAGCAACAACAACTGCCACCACCCCCGCCACCCCCACCAGTACCTTCACAGTCTTCAGAAGGGGTAGGTGGTGGGGAGCCAAAGCCGAAGAGGCAAAGGAGGGAGAGGCGAAAACCTGCGGCACAGCCACGGAAGCGGAAGCCTAGACGGGCCGCTCCAATTGTGGAGCCTCAAGAACCAGAGATCAAGCTTAAGTACGCTACCCAGCCTGTAGATAAAACTGACTCCAAGAATAAGTCCTTTTTCCCTTATATTCATGTGGTAAACAAGTGTGAATTAGGCGCTGTGTGCACAATCATTAATGCAGAGGAAGAGGAGCAGAACAAACTGGTGAGGGGTCGGAAAGGACAGAGGTCTTCAACACCCCCTCCTAGCAATGCGGAGAGCAAAGTGCTGCCCACCTCAACTTTCATGCTGCAGGGCCCTGTAGTAACAGAGTCTTCTGTCTTGGGGCATCTGGTTTGCTGCCTGTGTGGCAAATGGGCCAGCTATCGTAACATGGGTGACCTCTTTGGTCCTTTCTACCCCCAGGATTATGCAGCCACCTTGCCCAAGAACCCGCCTCCAAAGAGGGCCACAGAAATGCAGAGCAAGGTCAAGGTACGGCACAAAAGTGCTTCTAATGGTTCCAAGACAGATACGGAAGAGGAAGAAGAACAGCAACAACAACAGAAGGAACAAAGAAGCCTAGCTGCTCATCCCCGCTTTAAGAGGCGGCACCGCTCTGAGGACTGTAGTGGAGCCTCTCGGTCACTTTCAAGGGGAGCTTCTTGTAAAAAAGCAACCACTGATGGTGCCAGTGGTGGTGAAAAGACTCCTTTGGACTCAAAACCCTCTATGCCCACTTCAGAAGGTGGCACTGAGCTGGAGTTACAAATTCCTGAACTACCTCTTGACAGCAATGAATTTTGGGTCCATGAGGGTTGTATTCTCTGGGCCAATGGGATCTACCTGGTCTGTGGCAGGCTCTATGGGCTGCAGGAAGCTGTGGAGATTGCGAGAGAGATGGTGAGTACCTAACTTTGCTATACAAAACAATTTTTTTCCATTTGCAATGTGTTTACCGTTTGGAATACCATTTTTCCTTCTTCTTCTCCCATGTCTTAAATGGTCATCTGTCATCTTAAATAAATCTCTGGTGAAGTCCTTTTGATGGCCTTGTTTAGATCTTTGCCACACCTGATCAGACAGACTTTTCAGGCGTCAAAAAGCTGGATACTCATTACCTAGTTAAAAGTCCTGTATGTCTAAAGGCTTTCTCATGACTACAGTCATCTTTTTTCTCCTCCTTATTCTATCCTATCAGATTCTTAATGTTCCCCAGGAATAATGCAGTGAAAGGACAAGTGGCAGCAGACACAAATTACAACAAAGAAAATTCCAATTCAGTGTTAGGCAAAAAATTTCACAGTGAGGGTGGCCAAACATTGGATTGAGGGAGAGAACAACAGAGAAGCTGTGGGGTATCTGTTCTTGGAGATGCACAGATGTGTCTGGGCAAGCCCTGGGCAACCCACGTTACCTCTGAAGCTGGATCTAGCTTCAAAGTTTGCTCTGCTTTCAGCAGGGGTCCCTGCCAACCGAAGTTACTCTGTGACACTAATACATACTAGACAGCAGAGGAGAATTTACAGTCCTTACAAAATAAGGTGCATGGAGTAGGATCGCACAGAAGCCTGTAGGCTTGAAGTGAAACGTGGATGGGTTTAGTATTGGTGGGTTTGTTACGAATTACACTACAAACCATACTTTCTCCAAAGTGCAAGTATACAGTTAGTGAGAAGAAATATAGTAAAATTAAAGTGGGGACGAAGGGAGAACTTGATTCATGGCCACTTGGTTGTGGATGGAGACACTGGCTAGTCTTGATTCTTGAGACAGAAGCTGACACTTGAAAACCACGGTTGTGTGGCTTTTTTTGCCATCGTCAGTATGCTGCATCCCTTTATTTATGGTTGCCTTTTGCATTAGGCTTTCTGTCCTGGGCTGGATCATGGAAGAGGCACCAGACTACTTTTTCCTGTTGCCTTCAGATTCTTCCTTTTCTAAACACTGTTGGGATCCAGTTTTCATCTTCTCTTCGCTCTGTTTTGTTACATACAGTGCAGTCATTTCCTCCCCATAAGCTTTTCAGGTTTGATTCCTGGCTTGTTCTGCATTTTCGCTCACTGTTCTTTGACACTAATTACATGCTTCTTTGCCCTAACTTGATTTGGCCTGCATTTTTGTTCTAGCCTCTCATTAAACAAAGTCAGTTAATTTCATTTGATTTTCATCGAGCTGCGCCTGCATGCTTGTTCTGATGCAACTGCTGAATTTTTCTTATCTCATAATTGCAAGGTTTCTGTCAGGATTTCTACCACCGTTTGGATTCTGCTCATAATGTGACCGTGCCAATATTTTGAATGTGGATCGCTCCAGCCTGATTTTTCCCTTTTCCCTGTTCTAAGGGTGTCTTTCGTTCATGATCTGTGTTTTCCCAATAGGAAATGCCTTCTCTGCAAGTTCTTGAACCTCTTGAGTTGTCCTCCAGCAGTCCTTTTAGTATTCATGTACCCACAAAAGGGGTGCGTCTGGTAGAAACATGCTGTGTTGGTAGGCTCTAATCAAACTTGACAAATAGTGGCCCATAATCCACAACATTTTAATACGGATTTTCTGTGGTGTTTGACATCTAGTTCTTTCCCTACATGGGATCTTGATGACTTTCTGACTGAATACACTTTGGCCTACTCCTTATCACTTTCTTCCAACTGTTATGATCATCTCTGTGTCACAAATACAGGGACTTTTTTCTCCTCCCCTTAACCCTTTCATCTGCCCTTATGGCACCATACAGGAATGTCTCCTTGTATCCCTTGAACCTTCTGTCCTTTCTCTCTACCTCTTTCCTTTAATCACTTGCTCAACTCCTGGCATTTCTTTTCCCTCATAGTACCTGTAGACATGAGTGTTTCCTTTTTTTTTTTTTTTTTTCTTAACAAGAAGTGTACAAAATGCCTGTGGCCTCTCTTGCCTTTGCAACTACTGCTTAATCTCCTTTCCCTTTTTTTCATCTCAGGATTCTTTGAGTGCCTTGTCTGGGGCTCTTGTCCTCCACTGAGGCTTCAATTGTGCTTTGCTACAATTGTAATCAGTGTTTACAGAGATCTCTTCCTAGCTAAGGTTCAGATCCAGCTCTTTTGTTTTGCTTTCCTGATCAGCTACATTTGTCACTACCAGCTGTGCTTCCCTTGAAGTGGTCCACCTTTGTTTCCCATCTGTGTCCTCTTTTGATTACCACCTTTCTTGCCACTGTTTTTGCAGAGGCTGTTATTCTTTACTCCCAGCTTTTTGTGGGCAGTTCACTGAAGTTCTGTTCATACTTTTCTTCCCTTTATCCTGGAATGCCATGCCTTTGGGTAGCTTTTGGTCACCCAGTCACTTTTTTCCAGAGTCTTGTAGAGCTTCCTTTTTGCTCCAGATTCACGTTCTTCTGCCACAAACTTAAATATTGTTCTTGAATTCATGGTGAGTTCTCAGACTCTTACTTCAAAACATGGCTTTTAATCTACATCATCCTTAATCCATCATCTGCCATCTTGTCCTGATTTTCCGGTCAGTCAGATTCACAATCTCATTTGATTTTAAAATTATTTCTTCCCGATCCTTCGTATTTAAGCCTGTAAGAAATACTGCTTGCTTTCTGTGTATAAGAAGTAATAGGTAGCCTTTCGGTGCTCTCCACTGTTCTGCCTGGATTCATTTTTAATCTAGTTATAAGATTCTGAACTTTGAGAGGCAGGGACCATTTTCTTGTGTGTGCTTTGTTCTGTTTTGTCTTACACAAACACGGGAAGGGGAGTCCTAGCTGAATGCCCACCTCTTCTGCATTATGTCCATAAGAGTGATCCATCTTTCTCTTTCACCTCTGTCTCAAATAATGGAATAGGTTTTCTCCTAGCATTATTTTTTCGTTAACCTTTCTATCCTATTGCAGCAAATTGTAGTGCTGTATTCCTCTCTGAAAGCAGTCCATCCGCCTCCCTTCAGTTAGGAGAGGGTTATGTGCAACACGAAGATGGCAGTCGGGGTATTCAGAGGTGTGCCTGCCAGAAGCCATCCCCAGGCGGTGGAAAGGCTCTGTTGAACTAGACTCTTTTGCCCTACTGCCTGAGGATAGCCTTCTGGCTCAGACACCTGATTTCCTATGCTTGTTGCGTATGCTCTTTCTTTACCTCTTCCTTGCTTTGCCAGTATATTTTCTTTTTGTTCCCTCTTGACATGCAGTTTGTCAGTGTCCTGGAAAAGCAGACGTACAAGCCATGTAGCTGCTTGCTAGTGGGAGGGAGTAGACAGATGTGTGCACAAGCATATGGTAATCTAGGTCTTAGACTTGGTATAGGGTAAGGAAAGACATTAGCTTATGGCATATGAAGGGTCATGAGCCTGGGCGTGAATAATTCATGTATGTAACACATTCTGTTCAAATGAAATACTGCCATGCTTCAAAATCTATGTAAACTGGGCAAATGTGCACCAAATTTTAACTGAATCCATACCATCAACTTGAAATATTTTCTTTAGAAATCTGACTCTATTGTTGTTGCTTATGCAATGTCCTGATATAGAAAAAAGACACTTAAACTTCTAGTCAAAGGCCATAAACCATCCAAGCATGATCTAGAGGTAGTGGATAAGTGACCCACCCTGTATTTCTTCTTCTCACACAAACTCGCTTGTTTTTTCTCACATGGAAGCTTCCCTCCCCTCCCCCCAAACGCTTCTGCTTCTTGTTTGCCTTCCAGAATCAGGAAGGAATTTGAAGTGTGTTTCTTGCTGTAAGTTTCCTATTCCTTTATATGAATAAATGTTTTTGACTTAGTGCAGTTTTTGAGAACAGCCCCACAGTCAATCTCAGGGAAGACTCTAGAAGAATTTGAGATGAGAAGGTATTATTTTAAGAAGACTTCTCAAACTGCAAAGACACTCCTGAACTTTGAGCTTTCCTTAAAGTCTGACTTTAAATGGTGTGAATGGATTATCTTCTAAGCAGCAATCCAGCTGGTTTCCAAAGTATCTGCCCTTCTCACAGGCAAAAAGGTGTTTCTCTTGCTCTGGCCACTCTAGAAGGCTTCTTGATTCTGAGAACAGGAAGAGCTGATCAGATTAATTGGACTGCTTCAGATGCAGAATGGCTTAATCTTCCTTACTTTGTGGTTCAAATTAGATGCCCCAGCAGATGGACCTACCTGCCAAGTAGTCTGTCTTTCTCAAAGCGCTTGTTAACTGGCCTTCTTGCAGTTAGACATTTTTGGTTCCAAGGCTAATGAAATCTTGAACTGAAAAAATGCCATCTCCCTAGCGCTGGGTGACCCTGTTACCTACCCTACAGAATGCTTTCTTTCAGATATGGAAGGTGGCCAGACACCATGTTTTGGACTATGCAGAGCAGATTCTAAATGATTTGGGATAAGATCTTTACCTTATGATATGAGGAATCTTAAAGCAGATATTCCTGCAGCAGGTTTGAAAATATATCCGTATTCTTCCTCTGGAAATCTTTTGTTCTCTCTTATTACAGTCATGTCAACTATTTATTTGCATTTATAGATTTGGAAAACTAAAAGTTGCATGCAGTTTGCTGTAAATACCTTTAAGGAAACAGTTCCCTATCTTGTTTATCTTCTGATTGTTTTCCTATTCATGAGAAACTCATTTTTATGCAAGATGAAATCTTGGCTACCTTTGAAACAGGCAAAATTATAAAGTCACTTTGGTAGTTGTCGGCAGATTTAATGTTCAAAAGAATTTATGGTCTTTATTCTCAGTATTAAATTTAAGAACCTGTAAGTGAAGAGAACAATGCAGGGAACATTCTTTGTGTTAGGCTGAGTTGCAGAATCTGAGACGATAGTTTTGCTATTGTTTTCTAAAAAGCTGTTCATTAGGAGGTGGTGTGCTGTTCCTTAGAAATTTTTTTATAAACTCTTTTCTTCTAAGGCAGAGCCTCCAGCCTAGCACAGGTATTATTTCTGGGTGTTTTTTGTTTGTTTTTGTTACCCCCTACATCCCATCAGAACTGACCTTGAAGGTAAATCTGTCTTGTTTTGGCTGACAGTGCTCTGTGGAAGGAAAACTTGTTTATCCCCGTTTTTAAAGATCTCTTTTAAAAGGTCTGAAGAATTTAATGCTTTTCTCATCAATCTCTGCTTCATTCCCACTTTGAGAAATGCTTTCATCTTTATCCATGGAAAAAAGTCCTTCAAACCCATTTCCTATGTTGCTCCTTATTGAAAGGATCATCTTGGGTTTCAATCAGGAGAACTTCAGAGTGACAAGCATTGAAGGGTAAAATCTGCCCATGATCTACAGTATAATAGAAGGAGATTCTGGGCTTTCTCTCGCCAATCTGGAATTTTTGTCTGTCTGACTCTCCACGGATTATCTTTCAAAGCCTGCTTCTTACCTGAAGAGGGTAAATCTACCTGCTTTAGAGCTGTTAACAAGCCTGTTCAGAAGATCAGACTGACTTTGGAGAAAGTGGTTAACCACATATGGGCTCACAGAAGTTCAGAACCTAAATACATGTCTCCCTCTTTGCATATTGAGATTTCAGTATTTGAAGTTTTCATTGCTCTTGGGCAGTGACAGCCTTCTGGCTCATGTTGAGAGTACCTCCAGCCCCACAGACTAACAAAGGCAAGCATACAGGTGCTATCCAGATTTCACAGAGAACAGCTTCTGGCTTTGTGCAGAAAAGTTGTTCTTGCCCGCTTAGGACTCTTGCTAGTTGATCTCTCACAGTATTTTCTCTGTGGAAGTCTGTACCGTAGAGGAAATAAGGGTTGCCTATCTGTAATATCTTGTTTGCTCTGTTGCTTTCATGGAACCATTTTCTTTTGTTTGCCTCTACCAGTCTGGACCCCAGCGGTAAACTGGGTGGAGAGAGGTGCCTAGAGGAATCACTAGGAATTAAGCTATTTATATTCTCAGATTTGGGAAATCAGAGCCTAACAAAACCACTCCTAGATACTGTAAGTAATTGCTTTTAAAAGGTTCCTAACTGTGTGGCTAATCAAATGCCTAAGCTGGGGAATCAGTATGAACTGAGGAAATTGTGGAAGGTTAGCTACCTCTGGCAAAGCAGTTTCTAGCCCCAGAAACCCGAGTAGTGTAGCACCAGGAGCCTTGAAGGTGCCCGTTTATTCTGAATGTCTGATTTGGCACGGATGTGCTTTGTTAGCCCTAAGCCAGGCTTGGAGTGAGTTGCTGTCAAGAGGGGTGATCCTACTTTATCCTCTTTGCAAGCTGTTTGCTCCCAGTGTTTCCCTTGTGCTGGATCTACCAACTATGCATTTGCACAGTGGGTTGAATTTTAGCTAGCTAATCCATCACAAGACTAGCTTGGGGTGGGGGATCTTTGTGCCAGATCAGCCAGCTGAATCTGCTTATTCTCTGAACCACGTTTGCTGCTTCTGATAGGGAGGGCCCTTTCTACTGGTAATTACAACCATTAGACCAAGTTATCCGTAACACAAAAACGTGCCTAGGTGACAGCATCACTTGAAAGTGTTTTAGGCCCATGGTGCTACTGTTTCCAAGTGTTGGGAGATGAGTGCTGACCTTTTATTCATTATACTTCTTTTTAGAGAAGAAAAATGTGCAGAATCTGTCATTTTTTTCTTTTTTTTCTTATTTTTTCTCCTCCAAAAAGCTCCTCGATTGAAGTTCTGCATCAGGTCAGGGTTCAGCTGAAAAATAATAATCTGCTCCTTCAAGGACCACATACCTGACAAACACAGGAAGGAAAACCTGTTTCTTACGCCCAAACCTGTAATAGTAGGGAGACATTGCCAGAATAGGAAGAAGTGACGCTGGAGCTTGTTAGTTCTTCACTGTGGGGAAAGTAAAACCAGCAATGAATTTTAAACCTGCTTATTAGAAGTAGTTGAAAAATGGGCATATTGAGAACATAGTCTGCTTATTTTTATCTTTGGCAACAGCTTTTAGTATGCTTTAACTCAAGTGAGGAGTACAACAGAATCTCAAGGCATTTTCTACAACTACTCTTAAGAGATTACTTCTTGGTTTTCATTGACAGACTGTGTCCAAACACCTAGGTGCCTTAGCTGGAAATGCGCTTTCTTTCTTGAAGACAGTTCTTAGTCCAATTAGTTTAATATTCTTCTTCATTCCTCAGGAAATGGCGGCATCTTTAATATTTTTCTGCAGTGTTACGAAAATAAGGAAGCATGAAATTTTGGGTGGAGAAGAAATTCTGAAAGACAGGCTGAATAATGAACTTCAGATTTGGTTTTCTCAGAAAGGCATTGCCATCTGCTGCGCTACTGAAACTCTGTGCTGTCACGACTCCTGGTCTGTATGTGTGTGCCGCCACAGAGATGAGAACCCGATAGAGGCCCTTGTTGTATCTCAGTTCATTGCCTTCCTCTGGTAGGGACCTAGAAGTGTGACTGTCTCGTGCTACGGCACTTTGTAGCTCACAGCAGCTCTGTATGTTGGTTTTCACAAGCCTCAAATGCCAAAGAGGTGAGCAGACAGAATCCACGTCTGCATTTCTGATGCATATGTTTCAATATCTTGAGGGACTGGAAGCCGTTAATCACATTTGTGAAATGAAGCTGGCGTTCCTTGGCTTTATTGTGAATGGAAATTGGGTAAAACCGGTGCAGCGTGTTGGTGATCATGGATTGGAGATGGCAGGAAGTACAAGTTGATTGAGGTCTCAAACATAAAAGACGATACTGGGAAAAGAGGAGACACTGCTTTAGTATAGACCTTTTGCATGGGGGCAGAGAGAAGATGAAGGGTAGGCAGGGAAGTAATTTCTGTACATCTTTACTAGCAGACTCCTTTGCCCTTGGTTTATCCCAAAGTATGGGCACTATGTGTGCACTTGCATGTGGTTTTATATTTTACTGTTTGTCTAGCATGTGGAGTGAGGAAAGTGGAAAATAGATTTACTGACAATAGAGTGTTGGGAAAGAATAGGCTGTTTAACCACTTACATTAGTCATAGCCAGGAGCACTGGAAACTTGTATGTAAAAAAGGATCTTGCTCATTCCACTGCTTGCGGCCTTTCTATAAAGCGTCAGGGATCCTCAAAATTTATGCACAATTTTCATTTTAAAACACATTTAAGAACTTTAATTTCTAAGAAGCGCTTCCAAATGGGAATGGGGCCTTCTCTGTGCAGGAGATTTCTAAACACAGCTTTAGAGCTTTTTGTCTGGCTATCCACAAGCTCACACAATCCTTTTGTAAGATTTAAGTTGCCTGTTACTGTAGAGATGCCAAACTCTTGCTAAATTCTCAATAGCGAGTGAATACAATCCATTTATGTGTAATTTTAGCTTGAATCTTTTTAAGCTGTGCTGGCAAAAAGGTTAGTGGGTTGTGCTGTTTGTATTTTGTTTTGTTAACTTAAACTGAACTTTTTTTAGCTTAGACTAACTCCAGATGGTAGTCACGTGAGCTGTATCCCCTTAACTTCGTTAGAAGAACGCTACCAACAAGTGTTGAAGGACACTCAACTTCAGATGTTTGTTCTGCTCCACACCACTGTGTTTAAAATGGCCTATATTTGAGTACAACTAGGCAAGGGCACAAACCATAAAAAATGTTTTCCCTGATTTTGAAAAAAAATATTTCTTCTTAATCTTTCTTTGCTTGTTCAGTTTGAGAGGTTATTTTCTGGAGGGAAGAATTCTTGACTTTCTGTTGCATAATATTTTTAGAATTCTGTCTTTTTGTAAGACTTTTAAAATACAAAAATGTACCGTTTCTCCATTTTATTTTAAAAATAAACATTATCCTGAATCCTTTGATCACTGAATAAGCAAAAATAATGCTTCAGATATACTAGTGTTCCACCATTCATAATTAAAGGAAAGCTCTTCAAAAACTGCAATGCAAACTAAGTTCATAAGAAGGTATATCAGCAGAGGGCAGTAGCCAGGCTGGGGTAGGAACGGCGCGGGCAAAACTTAACTGATGGCGACATGAGGGGTTTTTAATATATGGTATAGAAAGCAGGTTTTAAACCTTTTTCTTTTCAAAAGTAAGTTTTCATCTGTCTGCCCATTATAAACCTAGTTATATAACCTCAATATCTTTTTTTAATTAGAGAAATATGTTCTGAAAGAGGTTAGATTAATTTCCCTAGTTTAGAAAGATGAGTAAAAATAAAACTGAAGTATGATGAGTATTCATGTAATAATTTTAGAAACTACAGCAGAATTAAAACCCTGTGTTTTGCCTTGAAGAATGTTACTGTGCAGTGACAAGAACTGGAGAAAAGAGGCTCTGTCTGTGCTGCACATTTGCCTGAGGTTATGGAAGCCACTAGGAGCAGGGTTTGGGTTCCCTGAACCTTCAAACCATCCTTCTCAGCATAAATGATGCTACTCTTACACTGTTGTGCCCTGGGTGGTAGTTTTTTCTTGGCAGAGGAAATATTTTTCAAACGATTTCATACACTTAGCTGGACTCTGTGTGAAGCGTAGGCTGGTCTTCATGGATAGAGCACTTTGGAAAAAAGTTATTAATGAACCTTCATTGTTACGGATTGGATCTCAGCCAGCTGCTTAGTGATTAAAGTTTAATTGCATGATGATTAGTTTTCATTAGTAAGCAATTAGCATTTAACAGCAGTCTTGTATTTCTAAAGCTATGGGCGAATGTAAGTGGCTTGAGCCATGTTGAGAAGGTATGTAGCTGGAGATGTGGGCACAAAGTTGTTTGGGGAATATGGGGATGGGAATTCTGATCTTAGTGGCCCTCAACAGCTCATTCCTGCTGCAGCATTGAGCCCGGGGGGAGACAGGAGCAAGAAATGGTGCAAATGGCCAAAATGGCACAGCCTGGACATGAGCTGTAGACTGGCTGTGAATTAGCCCCTTGTGTAGAGAGTTAACCAAAAATAATCATCTTCCTCAAGGGGTCCTTTGAAGTTCCTGAGTTGCTCTCACAGTAATGCTGGTTTTCACAGTCTTATCCCACTTCTTGCCACAACTGAAACTTTTTGCAGAATCACCCCAAACTTGATGAAATTACCATTTATACTGTGGTAGCAGTCCTTAATTGCATTGTGCCAGGGTGGAGTAAATTAGGGGGAAGACGAGTGCAGGTCAAGGGATAGGGGAAGTCAAATAGATGAAGTATAAGTGAAGATGAGGGTAGAGGGAGGTAGGAATATAGCAAAAGGTCAAGGTTCCTTTGCTGTTAAAGGTACAAAAGGGAGAAGAGTAAATTGTAGACCTTATAAAACACGTTGTAAACCCTTTAAACCATTTCTACTCCACTGAGGAGTCTGTTGTGAAGATGAAATATGGTAATAATTTCATCTAGGCTAAGTTTGGGTTGTTAGAAGCTGTTACTCTCCTCCACAGCTTCCTTTCTGCAGCACTGCTGCTCTATGACTGAACCAAGTCAGGTGGCTGATCTGGCTAGCAAGTCCTTCTCCCACCTCCTTCATTTTTATCAAGCTAACGTTTTAGCTGGACCAGCTTCTTAACTCTTAGTGGCAGTACTGATAGAAGGAAATGCCCTCTATCACTGGAAGTCTGCTCACTTCCAGATCATTTGGAGACATCAGACTGATCAAGACTTGGACTTCAGATAGGTTTTTCCAGAACAACATTACTAATTACATGAACTAGTAAATTCAATTAAAAGTACATTTTAAAATTTGTCTAAGGTGGTTCTCAAATGCATACAGCTTTGCAGCATTTATTACTGCTGTCAAGTGCAACCACCTAGTTGTTTAGACATATGAAAAGGTAGGATTTTTTCTTTATCAGTATTATTGTTATTCCTTGATCCAGAAGGCACTAGAGAGTGGATGCTCCTCCCCTCTGGTCTAACTTGCCAGCTGGAGTAATGTAAAGCAGGCATTTCTCTCCACTTAAAAGGACTAAAATAGCTGCAGTTTCTTTTGAGCAATTCTAATAGTGCTTAGGGTGTGATTTTAATCATGTAGATCTACTTAAGCTGTCTTCGGACTTGGTGAACTTGGTAGGAGTAGGCATAACAGTGCACGACTTAGCGTAAAATACCAGCCCTGCTCAAGACAAAGACCATAGTGAGTGGCAGAGCCGGCTGGGGCTCTACGTGGTACCAGCGGTAAAAATAGATTGTGTATGTCTTCCTGAGGTCTGATTGCACAACCAGTTGTAGCATAAATACAAGTAGGTCTTATCACAACCAGTTAATTGTTGTCTGTGTCCTAAGCTTTCCTTCTGTTCAAAAACTGCTTGTGCTGTCTTCACTTGCTAATGATTTTTTTTTTTTCCCCAGCTCCTTGCATGTTTTCTTTTGATTTATTCTAACTCAGCTGCGTGTTTGTCTTTTTCTCAGGGCTTATTGTTTCACAAAATGTGGTTTTGTTGGTACTTTGCACTATACTGCTGCTAATTGCAGCTTTTCTTGCACCTCTGACTCCTTTATTCTTACTGAGAACTCATGCTTGCTAAGTTTCAGAAAGTTATTGATGATTAAAGGAGGCTGTACAGCTTCATAAAAGGCTTACTACTAAGGGAGGGGAAAAAGGAGGAGGTTGTCCTGGTGTGAATCTCAGAAATGGGGACTTTCTCTAAAGGACACTGCTGCTCAATGTGAAACTTGAAAGGAGGGGGAAAAAAAGGAGGGGTGGGGATGGGAGGGAAAGGCAACTTCATGTATGTGAATTCAGGTTTGAGAGCTGTGAACTTTACAGACTTTGTGCCTGCGCTGTCAAAAATTCCCTATGTGGCCTTGGACAAATCAGTTAATTATTCTTTAAAGTAGGCTTTAAAGCCGTTTATTTTGTAACCACGAAGACAAATTTGTAGAGTGTTTTGAAAATTGAAAGTACAGAATGTGTTTAAATTGTCATATGTTCTTAATGTGCAAGGTGAGGGAGCTGATACAAGGTTCCATGTTTTAGTTGCATAGCTGTAATGGGAGGAAACTAAAGTTTGTTCAAGGATCATTTAGAGTCAGGTCCACAGAAGATGACAATGTTTTGTTATGTGTTCATCTGATGTTAGCTTTTTCTTTTCCTGTAGAAAGTTAAAACGCTGGGGGTCCTAACGTGAATGTACTGGTACCATATGTAAATTCATTATTATATTTAATTATTAAGTGTTTTCTGGGGGAATAACTCTTCACGTCAAATTTAAGCAATTTCAAGGTTGACACAATGCAGAACCAATGATTTCTAGAAAACCAAAAATGTTTTTTTAGATGTTAATTTTAGGAAATTGTTTAGGTTAGATTAGAAAAATTCCAATACCCATGTTATAGGTACATAAAGCTATTTTATGATGTTTTAATGCAGTCTTAACTCCTATACTTAAATTTAATTATTCCTCCTCTGAAGCGTCTCACATTATCATTGGGGAGAATAAGGCTTCTTTAGTGATGACACATGGTACTATTCCTCTAAGCAGAAATCTGCAGAGGCACTCCTGGGGAACAGGAGTTTTGAATATTTACCAATAAATTCAGTTTTCTGGACAAATAGCTTCAAGGGTAATGCCGAAAGAAGAATTTTCTATTCTGAGTCTCTGAAGCTGTTTGACAAAGACTTTACTGTTGACTTATGCTTCTACTTTTGGGCTAGAGCCTTCAGAAGGTGGAGGAATAAGAAGTGAGAAGAGGGTGTGCCTGTGTAAAATAAATGAAAAACAAAACAAAATGCCTGTATCCTTCAATTTCTGCCTCAGGTGAAAAGATTGATGTTTCTCTTTGATCTTGCCCAGTGAAGTAGTTTATGGCTCATACCAGTCCTTTTGGTCTTAGTATAGCTTGATCTCAATTTATAAAAACTGAAGATGTGGCTTGCAAATAGTTAGATAATATGATTGCTTTTACTGAGACTCAGCAGTGTTCTAGCCCAAAAGATCTTAATTAGGGTTTTTTTTGGCCGTCAGATCTGGGGAGAAACCACACAGTTCCCTTAAGCCTTAAGTGGAGGAAGTTCTTCCCCTAGGAGAGTAACTTAAGTCTATCCTTTGAGGAAACTACTGCCGCTACCTCAGCTGCTTTGTAATGTCCAGCTGGAGTGCCATCCACCTTTGGACTTGTGCTGCTGTTTTAATTTATGTTTATATATCTGCTTCTAAACTGCTGCTAGCTCATAGGAAGTTTTCCTGTGTCGTGTGTCTCTGGCAAGCCTACTGACCTTAGATATTTTTTAATAAATTCAATTTAGAATTCATTAAAAGTAGTTATTATTGTAATGGGCAGTTTAAGCAGCCACATATATTGTTATGGTTTGTAGGTTTTTTCCCTGATGATTATTGAGTAGTGAAATAACTTATTCCTCTTTAAATCCATTCAGATTTTTGGCCAGCAAACATTATTTTACTTAGAGCATCTCCTCTGTATATCTGGGGTCATTTCATCAATGTGTGTTGCTAATTTGTTTAGTTTTCCTCAACTGTGATTGATTTATTGCTGTAATTCATGAGGTTTTGTCTTTTTTTTTTAACACTGATGTGTTATTTGACAGCTTATAATGGAAGAGAGATGTACTGACTCACAGGCTTTTCTCCTGCAAGCATTGCACCTTTACCTCTTCTTGGATTCTTTTCACTTGCTGTTGCTCATTGTTGCTTTTCCTGGGTGGTTGCAACAGCCACTGGTGAGCTCAGGAATGCTTATGTGCACTTTTCTACTCCTTATTATAGCTCTGCTGCCAACTACTGCTTCAGCAGCCTTCTGGAGGACCTGTCTTCTTGGCATTCTCTCTTTAACAGTATTGTGTAGTATTTTTAATTGCTACCCTTTTTTCTAGAGAGACAGGTTGCTCATTTTCTAGCAAGATGAGCTTTCTACCTTTTTTTACCTATCTTTACTTGCAGTGCAATCTATTTTGACTGCATAATAGGAGTGGCTCTTTGGACCTTAATTTAAGAATTAGTATTCTTATTAATGAGCAAATGCCCATTTGGAATATCGCTGCAAATTTTTTCTAAAATATCATTTTTGCATACCTACTTCTTTCACATTCATCTCCCAGGTTCCTCTCATGTTTCCAATATAAGTTACTCAACATTATTTTCCTGCTTTCATCCTGCTTCTTTTTCTTCTTTCAGTTTCAAGAATTTATTATCTACTTCCAGTCAGTGCATCCTGGCTAATTTTATAATTTCCTAAATGAGTTGCCTCACTTTCAAACCACTGCGTGCTTACCTTTGTTTCCCTTCACGCGTTTCTTCAAAGCCCTTCTTGTCTGGGATTCTGCTGAACAATTGGCTATGCAGAGCCTGCTGCTGTGATGGACTCAGCCCAACGCTGCTGGCTCGGTCTCACCATTCCTATTTCATCCCTTTGCATCCACCAACGCTTTGTTCTGTACTACTGAAATGTCTTGCACAGTGGGGCTCTGTTTATGACAAGGGCTTGCACAGATTATTGCAAATAATGACAAATGGTTTATTTCTGTCCGATGCTACAAGTCTTTGAGCTGTTGGCAGGGGTGGATTTGTGCTGCGCCCTTTTTCCTGCTAGGTTGCATAGGTATTTAGTATCTTGTCAAAATCTTTTCTGTTTACAGTTCGTCTTGCTCAAAAGCATTTCCTTATTTGTAAGCCTTTACAAAGGTTTTGTTTCTGTTGGATCTGCTGCCAGTAATAACATAGTGATTGTCCTTAATGAACTAGACCTTTTTTTCCTTTGAGCCTTTTAGTAAATACTGAGCATCATCTCCTTTTTTCTTTAACTAGAGGAAAAACTAGTTCTGTCATGCAGTGTGCCTCTTGAAAACAAATTCCTCGAGTTTATTGCACTTTCTTATATCAGTTTTTTCCTTTATGTCACTATAGCCATTGATATTCAAAATTATTGCTTTATAGGGGAGAGCTTTTGATAATTATTTAATTTATCCAAAAACTTACCTTATGGTGGTGATGGTACTTTGTTTTAAGGCAATTGCGTGCTGTTTTGTACTGCACTGGGTAGACCTTGTGCTAAATAGAAATTCACCATATACTTTGATATTTCCTGTAATCAGTACCCAAGATGATTGGGAGAGAAATAGAGTACTGGCAGAAAATCCAACTGGAGTAAATGCTTTCTCTTGCTGACTGTGCTGTTCCCACAGCTTTGTGTGTCCTTATCACCTAATCACTGCTGAAAATTTGAATTTCTTTTTCCTCTTTTAAGTCTGCTCTTCTATCTTTCAGACCTTTTCCTAACTAAATTGCATTTATTGTTGCACATTTAATTCCCCAAATGAATAGCCAAGATAATGTAAACTGTATAATTTTTTCTGCTAGACTTGCATACTTTAGCGAATTCAAATCCCCATACTTGTAAGCGGTTGTCTGAAATGTTTCTCTCGTTCAGGGTGGCTCTTTGTCATCAAAGGAAACAAGATTTATGCATTTCTTGTCTTCTTGGACTTGGTAATCTATGTATTATTTTAATATTCCTTTTAAAATATGAAATGGCTACAAAGGTGTGTACTTAGCTTGCTTAATTTGAAATTAAACATGCTTTTTCACTATCATTTAAAGCTACTATTTTTTGTTAGTTTTGCTAAATCTATTTTGGTTAACCATGAGTTCACTCTTGAAGTATCTAACCTCTGTTCTGGTTCAGTTATGATTGATCCTTATTTCACTTGTGTTTTTTTTCTCTTCCCATTGTTTGAGAGGTGGGGAGGGTTCATCCGCCTCCATGACTTTCTCAGCTTTCACTGGTCTCCTCTCCTAGAGTATGTTCATGCACATGAAGCCTTTGATCACTCCACCGAGTGAATAAAACACTTAGGCCTGTATGGAGTAGTGAACATGAGTTTATCACTGAGATCAAATTTCAACCTTTTTATATAGTGTTACAGTTTAGCTCAGCCTTCCTGTTACAGAGATGAGACTCAAGAGTCTTAGAAACATGTAACCTAACAGTATAATTTCTGCGTGCCTACATTTTTTTTAATAAGCATGAAGCTTTTTTGTTGTTCACTGTAGAATTTCACAATCAAATCTCTCAGTCTACAAAAGAACTGCCATTCTACGCAGGTGTGAAAGTATATTTTGTTGTGTTCTGTCTCCAGCAACGGCCAGGAGCAGTTATCTTTGGAGGTGTGTGATAGTCGAGGCATATACAGAGTGGTACTTGCATGTTTTCTCCCTCCTTTCGGCAGTGACAGCTTTAGAGTAGTCTTTTTTGCGTCACTGTGTTTAACAGGCAATGGCATACCTGTGCTGGATGGATCTGTCTAATCTGGTTTTGAACTCACTTACCTTTTGGCCAGCATAGCGCACTTTGGCAAAGATTTTAATTATTTGTTATGTGGGGAAAAAAAAAGTGGATTAAACCTGTTATTTGCTCTTCCTTCTTGGAAATGGCTAAGAATCATTCCCTTATGCACACCATATTTGATTTTGTAGATCTCTTCAGTTACTTCTTTTTCAGAATACTTTGTCTTTTCTCATATGGAAGCTCTTTAGGTTCCTAGTTATCTCTGTGATCTGTTTTTTCTTTTTTTCTGATCTCTTGTATTCCTTTATTAATAAGGTGACCAGAACCACACACATTAAGACATCAGGATACTACAAGAGTAACAGATAGACATAATGAAGATTAAGGTTTTATTATGGATTTATTTTCCTAATAACTTACTGTGTTCTGGCTGCCTTTGTTTGTGGTGGAGGGACTGCATGATGTTTCTGTTCAGGATGACTACTAATACCTTCACATGAGTAGTAAAAGCTAATTCAGAGTCTGTCATCATGTATGTGCATATGTGAGAATATTTTTCCCATGTGTATCACTTAGCACTTAACAACATTAATTTTCATCTCCATTTTGTCATATAGCTGTCCAGGATTGTGAGATGGTTTTGCAGCTCTTCACCTACCGTCATTCTGAGATCTGACTACCCTGGATAATTTTATAAGCTTTACAAGTTTTCACACTTTAGTGTTCACCCCTGTTTTTGAGAGTGTCTATAAGTACAGTTGAATAGCTTAAATGTCTGCATAGGACCTGAGAAATGTTTGCTGGCAAACATGTTTTGCTTGTCAAAACTAACCATTTATTTCTGTTCTTGTTACTTTCTCTTTTTCTTTCAAGTTAAGGGAAATTGAATGCTCTGTTCTTCATTTCAGGTGCTTCTGTTGTACTTTAATCAGTTTTGTACATATTGAATAGGATTTGGTTTTTAAGACTTCTTCAGTTCTTGTATTTCTTCTGGGTTTTTTTATTTTTTTCAATGCCATCCATTTTGAGCTGCAGCTTCCCTTTGTGCTTCAGCAGCCTGCGCAGCACTGCAGTTCTGACTTTTTACTGTTTCCTAATGCAGCTTTAATAGCATCTTCCAGATCATGGATTTGCCAAAATCTTGGAATCTAAATTTGTCCTTAGTTTCTTGACTTGAAGATAGCTGCCCAATTTTACTTCAGTGACTATTTTCTTTTGTTATTACTTGAGGTACTTGCTACAGGACTATATCATAATTAGCAAGAGATACTTTTAAATAATGCAGGTGTAAAAGATCTTTATCTTTCTAATTCTGGTCTTCATTTTTTCTGATACTCTGTGCATGTTTGTTGGAGAACTTAAATTGTGCAGTATTTGGACATCAAAGTGCTGTTTTCCTCTCCTAGTTTCTAAAAATGTCTGCCCACCATGCTCTTTTTTTATCTCAATCCCTTTTTGCAGCAGTCTTCCAAAATCGCTTATTCCTTTCTCCTGTAGCGAAGAGCACATGTTTTCTAGTTTTCCTTGTAGTTTGTTGGAATAAGTTGTCTCTCTGCGTCCCGCTTTCCAGGAAAGAGAATGCGGCTGCCTGCTGCTTCTGCTGCCCTTTCGCCTGGATATTAAATCTGAGCCTCTGCCTAGCCTGCCAACTGTTTAATCAGAACTAGTCAGAAGGCCCTCCTTCCTAATATTGCAGCTGACTCTGAAATCCTCATTATCTTACATCTGCATTTGTGCAGTGCAATTATACAGAAGCAATTATTTTCCTAAAAGCTTGTAATTTAAGCAGATGAAGGAGAGAGTGTGAAAATGCATATAACATGTAGAATGAAGCCTTGTACCTGGATATAATTAACACCACATATATTTCTTCTTTGCCTTTTTTAAAGTAACCTTCAGTTGTTGCTTTCTGTTTTACTTTGTTTATGCATTCTTGACACTGGTATGCAAGAAGGGGAAAGCCAAGGAGATACCTAAAAAGTAAAGCAAAGGAAAAGGGAAGAAAATGGAGAGTAAAGGAAAAACTGGTGCTTGGAAAAGAGGAAGTTAGAATGAGGCCTGAGGGTGAGGTGCAGGTGAGCAAACTGAACAAAGGAACTGATCAGCAAGAAAAGACTCTTTGGATTATAGGCAGTAGAAAATATGATATAGTTGCATCTGTTGTGTTGCTTAAGCTACTTTGGTAATTGTTACACAAGAAAGATAGTGGAGGAATCATCTGAAAACACCTTATATTAGCGTTTGGCAGAAGCAATTAATTTCTGCTTCTAAGCAATCATTCCTGCTGCTGCTCAGACTGTGCTGGAAGGGCTAGTCCAGCAGCTCCCATCCTCTTGCCCTGTGCACTGTGGGATTCCAGGACTCCTAAACAAAGACGTTATCTCTCTCAGTGCAGAGCCAAAGAGAAAAGTTAAGGTTTGCATTTTACTTGAGCAGCTTGGGGCTCTTCTTTTCACAAGCCTGAGAGCTTGTGCTTGGTTGAGAGGAGGAAGGTAGGTAGCTCAGGACCACATTTATGTTATAGCACCTTTGTGGAGCTGGGGACAAATCTGAGGGAGGCGAAAAAAGCTACCCAAACCCCACACCCCTGTTTATTACATCTGGAGCAGTGTGCTCTCAGAGGAGTTTACTCTTGCAGTAATGAAGGAATACAAGTTGCTGGGGGGAATTGGGGGGTGGAAACAAACCTTAAAGCAGAAGTATAGCTAGTGGATGGGTTCATGTTTTCAAAGACTGAGACCAGCTCTGCTGCAGCTGTGGTAGAGATGTCCCCCAGCTGTTCACGCTTTCAGGTTGGGTGTTACTTCATTTTGGTAGACAGAGAATGATGGGCTGTATCGAGGAAGAAATGGGCTGCTAATAGCGTGGAGAGGTAGAGACAATGTATTTGGCTTTAATACTATTGATAATTTAGTTCAAGGGATGGAGTGTCTCTTCTAAATGGCACTTTTCAGTCTCTCCAGCCTATTCTAAGTGAGATATATGTGCCTTGTGGCCATAGATGAATTGTGGAGATAGGACCTCTGAATCAATCTTCACTGTGTGGTCTTTCTTTTCTTCTTTTCCTTTTTTTCTGTTTTTTTTTTCTTTTTTTAATTTAAGCCAGGAATTGATTAGATGCCTGGCAATGATTACTGTCCATTGGCACCTCCCATTGGGAGCACGCTCCAAGTACCAGCCTTCAGCTCTTTCAAGCAGGGGAGGTTAAGCAGGCTGCTTACAGAGCAAAAGGAATTTCTCTCCCATGAGAGCTTGAGTGCTGTTTCCCTGGCTAAGAATGCTATAATTCCTTTACAAGTGACAAGCAGGCTGCTACCATCTGCTGGTGAATGGCTGCAGGATGGTGGAGTTCTCGTGGAAATTTGCTTATGGACCAAAGGCAGCCATTAGTGGCAGTTAAGCCAAATTCACACATTTCCTGTGTGAAGTTCAGTGATCTCATTTTGGGTTTAGAATGTTTTCTAATTATGATGTACATATTATCTTTTTCCTTGGTTTTGAAACAAATACATAAGATTCTCACCAAAGCCACAAAAAGTACCAACCAGAACCATGCATCTTTTCATCTTTTAAGGCACAGCAGTGATGTCTTGCAAAAGAAGGCTGAGATCATGCAGAGGTTTTGGGGTTTTTTTAAATGACTTTATTGCCTTTCTAGAAACACCAGGATAGATTTGGAAACTGTTTGGCATTACAAGATGATAGCCTTTTTTCAAACATTAAGTGATAGACTCGTAAGTTGTTTTAGAACTGTACAGTTTTGTAGGGTATCTGCTTTGTTCATTCACTCTGTGACGTGTCAAGAAGGAAGAGCTCAAAAGAAAGGAGTAGTTATTGTGTATGTGGTTCCCCCAGCTTCCCCTGAAAGAAGCAGATGGTCGGGGGTCCCAGGAGGTAGAAGAAATGGGGCCATTAGACTGTCAGTGGCTTGTGAAAAGCAGAAGCATCTGCCAGAATGGAGACTTGTTCAGCAGCAGGGGAGCCAGCAGCAGCAGATGATCTCTGCCTTGAGCAGTCAATGGTATAGTAGTCCACCAGGGAATTGCTGTTGTGGGCATAGCTGCAGGTAACCTTGGTAATAATCTAGTTGGTCTGGCAGACTAAAAAAAGGCTAAATGAAGGCTTGATGCTCATGCTCTGGCATCTTAACTACCCGCTTTTCCTGTCTAATCAGTCCTGACTATAACTGATTTGAGAGTCTTCTGTACCCATTCTCAGCCGAGTGCTACAGGCACACGTAGAATTTGTCAAAACGCCTGTCGTGTTTCTGCTGCAAGTTTCAGAATGGCAAGATGAGCCACGCTAGATGCAGCAAAGAATAAGTTCAAAGCCTAAATTAACATTGGGAAAAGTATAAAAAAATCTGTGCTGGGGTCTTCTTGTCTTCAGTTGTATTGCACAGCACACTCTTAAAACATGCCTTTTTAGTGTTAAGAAATATTTCACACAGCTACAGTTTAATCTCTGCTGCTGTAGTTCTTATGCTCGTACAGACTGCTCTGTACAGGACACAGTGTTCCAGGGATGAATGACCTCTTCTGTTTCAACAGTGTGGTGGTACTTCAAAGACAAGATAAAGTGGGGAGGACAGAATGCCTCTGAGGAACAAAACTAGAAATTCATATCTGTGTTCAAAAAGCATAGTCAATTTGGGTTCTGTCCTGTTAGAATAATTAATCTCGGTCAGCCACATCTAAAAGCAAGAATAAAGCATACTGGTAAAGAGCTCTGGTTCAGAACTCCTCAAGCTGCACTCTGTGAATTCTTGGCATAGGTGAATCTGGGACCGTTGCCAGTACATAATATTCTTCTAGGGTTGACTTCATAGCCAGGAAAAGACATTTTCTATACATGAAACTTGGTTTTACTCCCATGAGAGTGAGTTGCGTTGCAGTTTGGCTAGAGGTCCATACGTTTGGGTGTGCATTTAAATATTGGTTTAGATTTTTCTGTCTTTGGAAACTAACATTTGTATTCTGACAGGCAAAAATAAGCTGCTTGAATGTCTCTAGGGCTCGGGGACAATTTCCTTACATCATAAATACTGCAATAGTTTGTCGTGATAGCCATTCACTGCTTAGAAGATAGACAGGATTTAATAGGAAATGCTGAAGATCAGGCTTGGGATGCTTTGGCATAACCAGCGAGAGAAGGCAGTATTCAGGACTGCAGTTGTAGATGTCATGAGAACTGATGCCTCACAAGCTTTTCTGTTAGTTTCATCTGCTTTGATTTGATGAGGGCCACCTGGTTTATGGCTGAAGATAGTTTTGCTTTCATCCTAATTCAGTCATTTAAACACAAACTGTAGTCATCTCTGCATAGTGTGGAGTAGTAGGAAGAGCAATAGCTGTCAGATATTCTCAGTGTTTTTTGAAATATTGTAATGAAAACCTAATTTGCTCTGCAGAGTGAGAAACTCCACTGTGGCTGTTGTCTTTGGCCACATACATGTTGCGGTGGAGGTCTGCAAAATGTATGTTAATCGGGGATGTGAAGAAGTGTGGTCGAGCTGATGTGGCCATTGTGGCATATAAGCCTCTTGGTATGGTAAAAAAAAACCCACATGCTTTTGTCCAGTGCCAGGTGCACTGCTGGTTCAAGCACATCTGTTCTGTGTGCTGTACAGATGTAGCTTGCTGATCATGTTAATAGAGCACATGCAGTTTGACACTGGCTTTTCCAAAAGGAAATGAGTTTTTAGATTATGTCATCATCTCATTGAGTGCAGTCAGTGACCAGAGGCAACTTTTTATTGCCTGAATTCAAGGTGAACTGTACCAGTAATAGGAGGCCTTACTGTGGTGTTGGTTGTGTTTCTGAAGTATGACTTAGAAGTTATTGTAGATCATCTTACCTTTTTCTGCCAGTAGTCTTATTAGTGGTTTAATTTTGAAATCGTAGCAGTCTCTCAGCCATCGGTGGATTCTACCAGATGTGGCTTGTTTTCGCTTTGAAAGGGGAAAATGCCATCTGTCAGAAATCAACTTTCATCAGAATCTTGGATTAGTTAATGAAAATCGTTTACTGTATACACTCAAGAAATAAAATTGCTGTCTGAATGAGATGCACTATAGGCCTACTACCTTAGGTCATCCTTAAGTCGTTCAGGATGAAGTAAATGGGTGAGTAACTTTCATTCTGCTGCATTCACATCTGTCTGATAATTTGGTTAAATACATCGTTGACCATTTTAGATAATAGAATTTAAGTAATGAAAATTTGAACATGGTCATCAGATGAGTCTTAACTACTTGGAAAATAAATGTATGAGCATCTTTGTAGCTCTGCAAGCATTTCTTTTGGAGATGTGCCATTTCTCTGATGGTGAGGTATTTTCCCTTGATGGCTTCTTCTCCTGCTCTAGCTGAACCTTTTTTGGTCACCTGTGGAAGAAATGTTCAACTTGGCCTCGATCTTCTTGAACTGCTAGTGATAATGAAAATGCTGTAACTAAATTACTTTTACGCTAATGGTGTCTTCTAAATCATTCTTTCTCATGCTAATTGCCATTTTAAAGCTGCTATAGATTCAAAAAAGCTCTTTTCCTCCAGTTTTACCACTGATGTCATTGTCAGGTACTGAAACATGGGCCACTGAAACGGATTTGAGAAGTGTTTCAAGTTCTTTCTGAAGGGTTGGTTTGAACATCTGGTATCTCTTGCCTGGTTAGTACAGGAGAAAAATGTGTTGTTTGAAAGAGCTTATGTTGTTGCCTATTGAAAAAGCCTGTATTTGTATGGTGTGGAAAGATACAGTCTGACATTGTGATACTTGAGAAATTTGTTTTGGAATGTGGTTCATAAAATTCACCCCAGGAAAATACAGCTACTTGGAAAGATGGTTGCAGTCTTCATTGCCATTTCTTGGTTTCCCTTTCAGAAATGTTCCCATTGCCAGGAACCAGGAGCCACCTTAGGCTGCTACAACAAAGGCTGCTCCTTCCGATACCATTACCCATGTGCCATCGATGCAGGTAAGAAGAAATGATATGCTAACTATATTTTGTTTGGGTTTTTTTATATATATATATATATGAAATCAAATAATTTCAAGGTACTTTACAAATCTGTTCCCTCTCAGTTTTTCACCTAGTATGAAGCTACAGCAATATAAATGGTGAGAAATGGCATCAGATAGTGTGTTGGGACAAGGTGGAACTTGTAATGAAAAAGAATCTACCTGAAAGTGCAGAAGAAGCCTGGGTTTGGGGAATGCAGCTACAGTGACTGAAATTTGGCTGCAATATGAGAACTGACCATTCTTTCCTTGCAAAAAGTAGAAACCCTTTTTTAAAAGCATGCAAGTAACCAGAAAGATGTTTCCTCTTTCAGGGTTACACTCCTATGGATAGTCATAGTAATGACTTCAAGTGCAAAGTGTTCGCAGAATCATCGCTACCATTTGCAGCACAACCTTTCTTCTTCCTCCTTAAAAGCATTTCAGCCAGTCTCTTGAGTAGGTCCAATTTTCATCACTGGACAAGCTGATGCTTTGGATGGTATTATCCCCAGCTATATGAGCTTGGGGTTTTGAGTTGGTGTTTTGTGTAAAATAGTGCAAGTTTTTCGTGGAGATCAACTTTATTCTTGGGTAAAAAAAAAATTTCAGCTCAGAATGAATAATGTCCCACTATTCAGTTCTCTGTCTTTTCTCCCATCATACAAAACTTAGTCTGCTAACAAACAGGTAAGGATTCAAGATTACAACTCCTGACTGGCAAATAATTGCAGGCTTCATGTTTGTTATCCCACTTCCACAGCAGCCCACTTGTTTCCCCACCTATTTTATGCTGTTTTTCAAATGTTACAGTATTTGAAGTAGGTGTGCTCATTTCTGAATGACTGCATTGCACCTCTCACCATGAAATCACACCCTATTGGAGCACTCCATTTTATTCTAATAGAAATCTTTTTCATAAAATTAATATTGCAGCAGAATACTGTTAGTACCACAGTATAGATGGAGAGTCCTTGATTTTTACATGAAAATGTAAGTGTTAAAGAAATACTATTCAGGTTGCAAAAATATCAGAATCACAGAATCACTATGGTTGGAAAAGACCTTTAAGATCATCAAGTCCAACTGCTACCTGTCTCTGTCAGACCACTACTACACCGTATCCTTGAGCACTGTATCTAGACGGCTTTTAAATAAATCCAGGGATGGAGATTCAACCACTTCCCTGAGCAGCCTGTTCTAGTCTTTGATAACTCTTTCAGTGTAGAATCTTTTCCTAATTTCTAACCTAAACCTCCCCTGGCGTAACTTGAGGCCATTTCTTCTTCTCACAAGTCACAACTGATAGGACAAGAGACCAACACCCACCTCCCTACAACTTCCTTCCAGGTAGTTATAGAGAGTGATAAGATCTCCCCTCAGTCTCCTTTCTTCAAGCTAAACAACCCCAAGTCCCTCGGCCGCTCCTCGTAAGACCTATTCTCAAGACCCTTCACCGGCTTCATTGCTCTTCTCTGGACCCACTCCAGCACCTCTATCTTTCTTTCTTATACTGTGACGTCCAAAACAGAACACAGTACTCAAGGTGTGACCTCACCAGTGGCGAGTACAGTAGGACAATCACTTCTCTAGTCCTGCTGGCCACACTATTCCTGATACAAGCCAGGATGCCATTGGCTTTCTTGGCCACCTGGGCACACTGCTGGCTCACGTTCAGCTGGCTGCCAATGAACACCCCCAGGTCCCTCTCTGCTGAGCAGCTTCCCAGCTTTCCCAAGCTTGTAGCATTGTTGTTGTGGCCCAAGTGCAAATCACACACTCAAAAAAAGGCCAGAAATGAGGGTCTCCATGTAAGTTTAATTTTGGGCTCTTATGAATGTGTTTTATAAGATAGGAGTTTCTCAGTTGAAGATGGACATCTTTCTCCGTAAGGCGCTACCTCAGCTTGGGGGATGAAAGGGTACTCACTCATTCATGAACGTGTGTTGTCCTCACTGATCCTATATTTTACTTGCTGCATATGATTCCATCTCAGTTCTGAAAGTAAAACTGTGAAATTCTGTGATGTTCATCTCTGTCATGCCTAACAAACTATTTTTACAGTACATCTGGGAGACAGAATGGTCAGATTTGCGTTCATATTGTGTTTAGCAATTTGTTTCTGGTTTGTGACCCGTCCTTTTCAATATCATGAAAAAAAACCAAAATAAATTCTAGTGGATGTTCCAAATAGTTTGGGGTGCTTAATTTGAATTCCTGTGTTACTAGATACAGTATGTAGCATTTTCTGTGTTCTAAATAGGGGTATCAAAGTTAAGATATTGTCCTTTTTCTTCAGATACACCTTCCTCATTAATTCCAGTTCAGCAAATGCGGTAGGATCCTCCTGATGACAAGTACACTGAACAATCATGATTCCCAAGAACAATTCTGTGTCATGCATGGAAGAGGCAGTGTCCTGAATAAAAAATAGTATATGATCATACTATTTAGTCCATATTAAATGTAATATGTCTGCCATATAACTTGAAGAAGTGGGTTATGTTAAATTTGACATTTCCTCACATTTATCTTGACTTTGCAACCTTTGAGGCTTTTCTAGAGTAGCTTTTTATGTTGAAGTTCCAAGACTATGCTTACTTCCTTTTGTTTTAATTTTGTCATGAGACATCACGTTGTCATGTGGCCATCTGTCAGACTGCATCATTCCAAGCTAATTTCCCTCCTTTGAGTAATATGACAGTAATAAATCACAAGAGCTGCATGGAGATAGGATACTTGGACTCAATTAGTTTCACAAACATATTTAAATAATAGTGGAGGAGTTGGTAAAACTGGTGAATCTCTGGTTTCACTCCAGGAAGCGTGTGATTTAGTGAGAACAAAGACTTCTCTTTGTTTCTTTATACATTCTCCTTTCTGTTTCTTCTTCTCTGTGTCTGATATGTGTCCGATATGTTCTCCACTCTGGCTCATCATACCAGCCACAGGCTCTTCATCTAGTTGGTCTCAAGTTCCTCTTCTCAAATTTCTTATTCCAGTCTCTTTTTAAGACCCAGTTCTCCCTACTCCTTAATTACTTTTTCCAGTTTTCTAGCTGTTACTCTGGCTTCCTCCTCTCCTTTCTCACTCCTAGCTCTGTTTTTCTGCTCTGGGCTTCTTACTCCCATTTGATTCTCCTAAGGTAGCTCCTTGTCACGCTTAACCCTGCTAGTCCTCATTTGTACTTGTATATTGCCCTTGATCTTCTCTGTTTCACCTTCCTGTGTCTTTTCCCACTAGTTCCTACTTTCCAGTCTCCTGATTCAGTCATAGCCACCTGCTGGCACTCATCCTTAGCTCCCTGCTCTTAACTTCTAGCCCTGGTCTCCTCATCCTGCTAGCCTCCCCTCTTTCTCCAGTTCCAGATTGCCTTTATCAGTAATGTTTTCATTTCTGCTGCCTTCTGGACCAGTCCTTCCTGTTTTGCAGTTTTGAAATGGTCACCTTCTTCCTTCAGGCAGCCCAAGCCTTAGAAATATCCCCTGACACTTCATTGCTTTTGGGTCTGGTGGCTAAATCTGAGGCCGGAGGTTCATTTAAGACTTGCTTATCCCCAAACAAAAGTCTTTTTGGTGGAATTTGCAAAGGACCCAGCTACTAAAATCTCAGAAGCCTCTCCTGAGGATACGCAGACTAAAATTCCCACTCCTCCTTTCAAGAAGTTGTATTTGCTGATTTTGTGGTAAGCTGGAAGGACGTATCTTAGGTAAAATTCAGGTCCTGCTGAAAATCGCTGGCATGTTTAATATGGGCAGAATAAATTTTTACCAGGAAAGTTTCAAGGAAACTGTTAGGCTGCTTTAGCTGAAGCTTTCAACCAAAACAAATGAAAAAGCCCAGCTTGGAGTAGATTCTCAGCATTCAAAATTTCAGCCTGATGGTATGACAGTAAAAGACCGTGTTTGCGGTTGGTTTTATCTGTGGGTGTAATCAAGCTGTCTTAATCTGTAGCCACTCTTCCAATAAATCTGTATAAAAGAAATAAGCTATATAGAATAGGACTTGATTTTAACTTATGCCCAAGCAGAAAATGTAGGCTTCCTCAGGAAGAAAATCAGCATTCTTTTCTCTTTCCTCAGCCTGTTGTCTATCAACTGTTTTTTATTGGTTATGCAGTGCTGCTGTCTTTCCCGTAGTGAATCATACACAGATATTTTCTCAACTTCCTTAAGCTCTGTGGTAGTTTCATTTGAAGTTGGCCATCCTGCTTTGAAGGATGGTGCCACCTTGCTTTATTGAGGGTCTAGGACAGATCTTTTCTGAATCCTCAGAAGTTTGTGTTGACATTTACAAGGCCTCTCAGGCTTCTGCAACATGTATGACTGGTTTTGTACTCTTTTTCTAAAAAAAAAAAAAGGAACCAAAACATCAAGTCACGAACACGTGGTGTTTGACTGAGTTAGTCACTGAGTTGCACTGCTGGAAGTGACCATGCCTTAGTTGAGATGAAGTATGGTGTGGCAGTTGCACTGTGGGCTGAAGCGTGTTTTTTACCTTTGCGCTGGTGTGCGTTAGAAGTTAGTGCCCTATCTGTTACTGGGCCTTTTTTGAAAAGCAGTACATTTTTTGTAAAATTCTGGAAGGTGGAATGTCTCAGAACAGCTTCAGTTACTTGCAGCGCTGAAGGCTGGCCCTGCGGTGCGAGCCGGGCTCTGGCTTCTGCGCCGAGGGTTGGTTTCCAATCCCACCCTGGCGAGGAGCCAGGCTCTGCACTGCTGTTGCTAATTGGCTGCTGTGTGAGGCACGTGGCTTCCTAAGATGCCAGTTCGTACATATGGATGCTTTTATATAGCCTAATTCAGCCTTCCTTTTAACCTCCTTTCATAGAAAGTAATATTTGCAGTATAGGGTGCAGGAGAGCTGAACTCCTCTCAGCCGTTTGCATAAAACTCAAGATCAGTAATGCCACTGAAGTAATTTCTATATAGAAATGACTGTGGTTAACGTTATCTGTGTTTGGCTTTCATCTGTCCAAATTTATGAAGAGCCTCTGATGTCTCAAGATAACTTAGTCCTAGGGATGTTTCCATGGAAACAGGATCTTTGTTTTCTGAAATTTTGTATCTTCTCCCTCTGCTTGTTCCTCCCCACCTGGAGTCAGATCCTGATTGTTGCAGCATGCTTGTCCCCACAACGTGTATTCTGGGCAGTTTCACATACAGATTTTGGACTGTAAATTAGCAGCAAATAAAACGAGTTTTCAGAGAGCAGAAATCCTGTGTCTCCACAACTGTCGTTTAAGATGAGTAGCGAGCAGAACACAGAGGGTGAGGCAAAGTGTGAAGCTTGCAGAAGAATAATTGCTTCTATTAAAAATGTTTTAGGTTTTCCCTGACTACTTTATGGAGAAAAATCTGTACAAACAAGGACGAGTCTTGGGTTTTTTTTGCTCTCTGCAACAATGAGCTGATCATAGCTGTGTGTCTGGTGACTTCATGATGAATTGTAATCTGTGATATGAAATACTTGGAACTGCCCGCTGAAATACAGGCCAGCTTTTTAATGATGAACAATTTTTGCCTTATTGGTATTCAGCTGATTTTCTACAGTGAGCTGATGAAATGTTTCATTCTTGTCCCTTAATAGAAACAAAAAAAAAGCTACTAATTGGATCTGCTATTAGTATTGGCAACAAAAATGCCAACCTTCATAAGAAATTGAGTTCCATGCACAGATTGGGCAGGAGGTACAAGATTGCTGACCGTTCTTCCTGATCCTTGTACAGCCTTCCTTTATGATTTACTAGCTAGAGAAGTGCATTCATTATATCAATGTTGAGTTTCCAAGAAAAGAAGAAAACTCCATCCTGTTCTAACATACTGTGTATGTTTTCGATGATTGCTCTGTGTATTTTTGGTGATTGCTGTACTATGCAGTGATAATTCATGCTGTAGTCTAAATGTACAATTCCTGCCCCTATAAAGAGACATTTTCTTTATTTCCTGTTACTTGCTAATCCTGCATTTGAAATCATTACCTGTGGCAGGGTTAAGGGTTTGGCTCCCCTTTGCTAAAATCTCTCAAGTAACTTAGCCCATTGCACGCTGCTTCCCTTTGGTTCGGGCCAGAGACGTTCATTTTGAAACATAAGTGTTCAGCAGTAGAAGGATGCTCTGCCAAAGCTTGGGTGTCTAGAAAGCTTTTCCCTCAAGCTTTAGTTGCAGTCTCCTGCTGTCTGTTAAACTCTTCCAGCAGATTGAAACAGCAGGTAGCGCTGGTTATGCTACATACTTAAGAGCATTTTAAATTAGCACATTTTATTTACCATTGTGCTTCTTGTGAGCTGTTTGGGTAGGTTGGGGCAGACAGGAGGTCATAAGCACCTTGCTAAATTCTCACAGTGTTGGTCACACTGAGGTGGTGCTGCTGCTGCTTGGTCCTACTGATGAGGTGATGGTGTTGGGTCAGCCTGCCTTCGGTGCGTGAGGCTGTTGGAAAGAGCAATGTCAGAAGTTTAAGCAGGTTGAGAGCTGGCCTCTGTGGTTCAGGGTGCCCAGGGGAGGCAGCTGAATTCTCTTGGGAGAGTGTTGCTTTTTCACTCAGCTATGAAATAAGGGTTATCTGGAAGGCAGAGAGGTGGCTGGTGGTGCTCCTGGTATGGGAATGGTGCCGAAGCTCTGGGAGCTGTCGGCTCAGCATCCCTTAGAGGCATAGTCTGGGAGGGAGAGTGAGCGGAGAAGCAACACTTACACTGGCAGTGCCACTAAAGAAATGCTCTTTAAAAGATAGTATTGCTTAATTTGTTCCGAAATAAGCAGTTCTATGTAGGTGCCCCACTTTCCATAATAGGTTTAAATCATTAATTAAACTATTTCTTAGATCATAGAAGTTTCACATATATGAGTCACGGAAGCAGATCCAAGAACAGCGTGAGTGACCTGACTACCAGACATGGTGTCAAAGTGTAAACTGATCACTGGGATTTGGGATTGCAAATAAACTGTCATACACACCCATACCTAGGGAGACACACCCCTTCTCCTCCTGATGTTGGCAGGGCCTTGGGGTAAGGATTAAAGGCAAGCATTTGCCTATGAAGTATAAAGCAGGGATCATTTGTTCAGACTGGATGAGTGCATCCATATTCCTTGTGCTGTAGCAAGGAAGACTGGAATAGCTGAAGAGGGTTGGGATACTGGATTTGTATTGTAGACTTGCTGTTGTGATTCATGCTCTGTACAGAGATCAGGAAGACCAGTGATGCTTGAACTTGCCTTGGTATTCCAGGCAACACTGTTAGCTGGGGTGTTTAGTAGCTGTATTTGCTCAAACTTTGGGGGTGGAAGGGGTGAACCTGCTAATAAGGTAGTATTCCTATAAGAGATCTTTGAATAAAAACTATACACCTGTGAGGCAAGATTAACACGTGATGCATTATTCAAGTTGCTTTTTATTAAAAATGTAATACATTGCTGTCATTTTCTTCTCTAGATTGTTTACTAAACGAAGAGAATTTCTCAGTGAGGTGCCCCAAGCACAAGGTAAGAATCTTCTCCTGGATTAGAACTGTTTTCTGCTGCCCTCTTCTGGTATGTAAATTTGGATTAGTAATTTTAATACCTGGTTGACACCTGTAGTCAGAGATGCTTTTAGATTAATTCTTCTGTGATGCGTGCTTGTGGTATATTCCAGAGGCAGACATCGACTTAAGAAGAATACAGAGAGTTTTCAGAAGATAAATTAAGTTTTTGCCCTCTGTTCAGCTGTTCTTTAGATCCTTGATGACTCTTTAGAAAGCCCAGCTTCATTTCCTGTCTTCTATGATAGAATCAGTGCATTGCTTGCTGTTTCTGTTTGAGTGCTGCAGTGAAACTGGCAGTGGTTTTTCTCCTTGGATTTACTGAGGGTGCAAGGAGGAAGAGAAATAGCTTGTGGCAAAGTTTCAACCAGGTTTTAGAAACATTTAGTCTATACCATAAACCAGTGCAGTGATGAACGTGAAACAGCCTTGTTCTAGTTTAGTGGTACTAACTAGACTGAGTCCTACGACTCAGCCTTAGTACATCTGTTTAGTTGTTCTGTAGATCTTTGACTCTTCAGAAGACCCATCATTGTTTTCAGTGTTTGGTGATGGATTCAGCATGCTGCTTCTGCCTAGGGTTTGGGGATCCTTGACTGAAATGTCCCTGGCGCCTGCAAACACACAGCGGTGCTAAAAGCTGAACTGCTGTTGCTCTGTCCATACGGAAAGAGGAGACAAGGCAGACAGTGCCTATGCTCTTGTATGTAGAAACAATGTGCTACGGTGCTGGGAATACCCCTCCTAGCCCATACAGGAGGATACATCGCTGGGAGGCTGTGGATACCAGTCCACCAGTTTAAAATACTCAGAAGTATCCAGAAAAATGGCTATTCTTGTGGCTAGTTGGATACAACAGGAAATGTGCAAGAGTGTGGATGGTTTATCCTGGGAAGCAAAGCATAACAGCGAAGAATTGTGTTGCTTTCTAGCAGGGCTTAGTCACCATTTAGTCCTTGTCTGTAGACCTCTTCTCTGCCTAGAATTACACTGACATCTGGTGGTCTTTTGTCTTCACAGATTATCTTTAATCTGTCTTTTGTAAACATAGAAGAATTAGTCTCATGTTCCCTTCTGGATGTTCTGCCACAGTGTGGTGTATTTATGCACGCATACTTAAAATGCACTGGAAGATTCTGGGAGCATTCAGGCTGTTATCCAGAACGGGCCAACTTTTCATCTTATAAAAGAAAATAAATTGTCCTGCACAATTGTGGAATAATGTTGGATATGTACAGCAATCTTCAGTTGGTGCTTTAATGCTCCACGAACCGACAGATCTTGCCAAGCAAAAGTGGGAAGGATGAGCTCCCCTCACTGTGAAATGCAGCTGCCGGAGTGTCACCCTCTGCCCAGCTTTGGACACTTGCCTGCAGAGAATAGGAGGTCACATCTTTGAAGGATGTTTTATTTTTGCTGTCCATCACCTGAAGCATTGCAGGGAAGCACAGTGTTAAAGCTTTTCATAGCTGGCTTGAGTCACTGCTGCTGTATATGAGTACTTGCAGTGGTGGTGCTCAGAGTGTGAAAGGAAACAACCCTTTTACAGAACCCAGCCTCCCAGAGAAGATACTGAACAGGGACGTTGATTTCTAAAGTGATCTTTGGGGCTGGGAGGCAGAAAACTGCCAATTAAATTAAGTACTTCATGAGGCGATACAATTTTGAATTTTATTCAAAACTGTCCTGCTGCAGATCATTTTCTGTGTGGCGTCAAAAATGGAAATTCAATACCAGCAGCCTTTCTTTGACACTGAAGTTTGTTGGCTTTTGCTTAGTAAAGATATTAATAATTCGTTTGAAGTCAAGCAGAATTTTCTTTGCTTGGCTCTGACTCTGCCCTTGTCCTGTGGCTCACTGACCATTGCTGGTTTGTTCCAAATGCTTCTGCAGAGCAGAATATAGGGTCACTCTTCCCTTTCCATTGTGGTGGCTGGAAAAGGGACATCCAGCCAGTTGTGAGACAGGTTGAAAACCATTGCTCTGGAATGACTGGAGAACAAATTGCATCAATTTTTTGCATGACAGGAGCATGAGCAATTAAGGGGAAGAAAGACTTGAGATTAGACCATTTAAAACTATGCTTTTAGGTAACAGCAGTTTGATATGAGTAGCTAATTGGTAGCTAAGACCTCATTCTTCTGTTATGCAGTTAACGGGTGGAAGAACTAAGTTCATAAATCTGCTAACACGGAGTAAGTCGCCCAGAGTAGTGCCTCTTAGACTTTCTCAGCCCGTGCCTCACATCGGTAAATACACCTCATCATAATAAGTGGCTCCTGGAGAGCAAAGGTGCTTCTTGCCTCATTAACTGCGCTTGACACTTCAGGCATAAGCAGGTGAAGTCCAGAGGGACTGGTTCTGCCTTTTCCCGTGCTCCCCTGTGAGCTTTCCCATTTCTTTCTGTCAGCATTGATGCTTCAACCATCCATGTCCGGAATGTGCTACTTTTGCAAAATAGCAGCTTTATTACAGGGAAAACGCTGCCTGAAAACTAATCATCTTTTGAAGGGTTAGCTTTCTCTTGCAAATCCAACTCACTCTGTGTCTGCACAGCAACAAGCGCAGTTGCAGCAGAACTGAGGAGGATGCCGAGGCACCAAGGAGCATATAAAGGGGATGGGGTACCTCACCTTTTGGTGGCACTGCGGTCTTAGATTGTCTTAAGCCATCTGTGGGGCAATTTTAAATGATGTTTCTCAGCTTGTTCTACCTTTTTGTGTTAAATTCTGTGTTTCCTAAAATTAACCAGGCTTTCATATCTAAAACTCCTTACTTTCATGGAATTGCCTGCTTTTGTCACAGGGAAAATTCTGTCTGGAAAATCTATGTCTGGTTCCAATACTGACTTCTCTTTATCTCTCTCACTTTCTGTATGTTCACTTTCCCTACCCCTGTCTTCCTTTTTCTCCCTTGTTTTCTTTTTCCTCCTCCTTTTGGCTTGCTGGTTCGTCAGCCCCTCCTTCCTTGCTCTCTTCCCTCCTTGCAGAACAAGATGGTGAAAGGCAGCCTCAGCACAGAGCAGTCGGAGCGGGGGTGAGGGGGGAAGTGTACTCCTGGGAATGGAAATAAAAGCAAGCACAGGTGAGTTGGGGAGAGTCTCCAGTTTCCACCTGCTGTTTTCTGTGGCTCCTTACCTCCAGCGCCTTCCCCATTTCTGTAAGAATTCAAGGTGCACTTGTGTACATTCAGAAAACTTATAATGACTGTTTCTTGGGGTTTTTTCCCTGCTGCCATTCTGTGGTAGCAGGCTTGTGACTTCACATTTTTTGTATTTCTGCAGCAGTTCCTTCTGTTTAGCAGTGAAAGGCAAAGCTTGTTAGCTGCTACATCTGTGCCCGATTGCTCTCTTGGCTAAAGCAGGGGTGGAAATCTCCTTTCATGTTTCCATGGTCATGTCCACAAGGATCTGAAGAGTTTGGGTTTGTTTGGTGTTGTTTTTTGGTGGTCTTTTTTTTTGTAAGTCTCAGAGTAGTTAGTAGTAAGCGTCCTTGTAAATAAATAAATTCAACAAATTATCTTGCATTTTGTATGTAAGGAAGAATTAATAATACTGATGAGTTCAAGAGTATTGTAATCCAATTCCCTGTTTTCAGAAATTGTAAATACAGGGATGAGTAAATTAATCTTATTCAGGAGGCCATTACATTCCTTTCGGACCATCATTTTCCTCTATTTTGCAAACAGACATGGGTGATAGAAGGTGGAACTATATCCACAAGTGGCCACAATTTCCTAAGTTGCTTACTCTGTTCCCTCACCTCCCCTCACTCTCTATCTGGGGGGCTGTAGTTGCCGTAAATCAGCAGCTCTGTGGGAAGCGTCACTTGTGCTCTCGTGCCCAGCTCCCCACTGCTTTCCTTCCTGCCTTCTCCTTTGTCCAGTCCCATGTTAACATCAGAGTTGGGTCATTCACCTAATCTGGTTCACTATGTGGCTGGGCAAATGTACTGGCACAAGGAGGGAGTAGCACAGAGGTGGGAGTTCACACCCAGGGAATGGGATGAGTTTGGGATTTCGTATTTTGATTCCACCAAGTGCGTTGCCATTTGATGGCAACAGGGACGTCTAAATGAAGTAAATGTTCAGTTTAAAATTAATACTTATACTCTTTCCCATAAACTGCAGGCCGAGAAGGTCTCTTGCCTTCCTTTCACTGCTTGCTTGCATTTCTTACTCCAGCTGGTTGCTTATTTTGGTGTAGTCACACAGGTGAAGTTGCTCTTTCATGTCTGTTCTCCAAGCTGATTATAACAAGCTTCTTCCCTCACTGCCATTCCCTTGCTTCCCAGGCACCTCCCTTACCTTAAAATCTTACCTGTTTCTCAAGTTAAGTGATGATGAAGTACTTTTAATGGTGTTTTCTGTGAAGGATGATGGATTAATCAGAGAATTCTGGTTTTTGGTGCAGTAAGCAGAAGACAGATATTGTTTAATATAAACACTTTGTAGACTGACTGCTGACTTAGTTTAGCTCTGCTGTGTTCCATGTTTTTTTTCATTTTTAACAGCATTATTTCTTGACTTGAGTGTTGTTTAAAACAGTTACTATGCAAACTATATTTAAAGTTCACTATTTGAGTAACTTTTTCCTTCCATGGTAAAGGTCATGGGGTTGTTTTTTAAGCTTTTCCCTTTTCCTTAAAGTGTAGAAGGCAATATAACACATAATGTTAAACCAGGATGATCATCTCACAGATAAGGCAGCTGCTACAGCTGTTTAACATTAGAGAAGACTTCTCTGATGATCTTTTGGGCCTCTTCTTTAAGGTGCTGGTGAACGTTACTATGTCCCAGAGACCTTTACACAGCTTTGTTTCCTGCATTATTTTCCAGTGCTAGCTCTCTCTTCATATATCATAGGAACGTATTGGCTTAAGACCTCGCAGGCTGTGGAATCTGCACCATGTTCACTGTGTGCTTTAGACATCTCCCTCAGGCATCATTTCTTTCAAAAGTCCACTCTTGCCTCAAGTAGATCTTACTTGAAGATTGGATTTTTGATGCTGAGAATTTAAAATTTGCTCCAACCTGACCTTGCACCCCAAAATAAAACATGCAAATCTAAAATATTTGATCATTTAAAAAAATATTTCAAAAATAATTTCAAATTGCTGCATTACTATGGTAATTAAAGAAGGAAATTTAGAGGAATTCTGTAGCAGTCCTGGTAGCAGAGGTAGCAGAGCTGTCTTTCTGCTGGCCTTAGGATAAGATAGAGCAGGCATTCAGCTGTTAGATTATTATAGTCCTGGTTCACTCCTAGGCCCAGCAAGTTAAGAAAAATCCTGCATGTTGGGTAACATCCAGGCAAGTCAGTGTATTCTGTCTCTGTTGCTTCTCTCTCCCTGAGCCAGTTGCCTCTAGAACATTTGGATCAAATCCAGATCTGGAGAGTGACTGTGAGAGTGAGTCTGGTGCTCTGGATCGTGTCCAGGAACGGGGAAGGACTCTCTCTGTGTGTTGTGCCTGTTTCCTCTCTGAGCCAGTGCCTAATGCGCTGGACTGGTTCCAGGCATAGGCAAGCTGCAGTTGTACAGGAGCCAGAGACAGCAACACGGCCTTGACGCTCCTTCAGCGAGGGCTCACAGTTGCACAGTAACGAATACCACAGAGGTCAGCTGCCTGAACTCTCCAGGAACCTCCCTCCTTTCCTCTTTAGCTGTAGCTCCATGGCTCACCCGTCTGGTTCTCATACGTACTCGCCTGACTCTTGATTCACTCTTAGCCTGGCACCCCTGCGCGAGGGGATATTTGCAGCCAAGAGGTTCGCTTGCTGGGATGTAATCTAATTGGTGTGCTGATAATCAGAACAGCATTGACTTCTGTATCACACTTAGTTAGGGTTCCTGGAGTTTAATTGCCAGATATGAATGAACATGGGTGTTACTTCGTTCCCAGGCACACCTCTAATGCCGTTAACTGCTTTCCATGTGTCGCTTCTGTTATGAGCTTTTTTTCCTTTACCCAAGCCTGCTAGCTGGTGGGGAGGGATTTATCGAAGTTATATCAAAGCAAGTAACTTTACTAAATAAACTGCTTCTGCGCTCACCTGTGTTACAGGAGAAGAGAAGAAAGGAATGTGTTCTTTCAAGCTTTGTTTTCTTGGCTGTGCAGATTAAGAATGAGAACCGTAGCTTGGAGAAATGAAATTTTAACTTTGTCTGCACTCCCTCTTTGAACTGAGCCTCCACCAACCTAGCAGACTCCTGAAGCTCATTTTCTCACCTCAGAATTTCTAGACAGGGAGAGTGAGCGTGCCAAGCACTTGGATGCTTCCATATTTGTCTTGAAAGACATCGCAAGCTTAATACTGCTATGAACTGTCGCTGCCACCATAATCTGGCAATTAGGAAAAAACAAACCAAAAAACCCAAAGAAAAAAAAAACCAGAAAGAAGTGCTACCCACCCTCCAATTAGTTTAACTGCAGCTTTACCTTTAGCCTGTGAAATCCAGCCATTTTCCAAATTTGGTTCCCGTGGCCAAACTCTGTAATTTTGATACCAGTTCCACCATGTGCTGCATATTCACTGAAAACTACTGTCAGATGGTAGCTTGGTGACCTGTGTGAACGCACTGGGTCCAGTCCCTGAGGAGCACTGTGGCATCCCAGAAGCTGTCATCACATTTGAACACGCCTGGCCCCTCTGTTTCCACTTTTCGCAGTCAAGATGAGGAGTGAACACAAGGTGAACGAGCTCCTTTCTGGCTGTTGAAGGCAGCAGTTCTGTGAGAGCGCTGTGCCATTGTCACGGCACGGATCATCCTGGATCACCTCCGTAACTAGGCTTACTTAATTTTCTGCTGGTTGTTAAACTAATGCTTTTCATCACATGGATTTGCTTTGACGGACTGCTCGCCATTGTGCCTCCATCCGTTTTCAGTTCACAAAACTAAAGAGCTCTTGGTGTGACTGCTGTGGTAGGCTGCTGAGGGGGTTTTCCAAAGCCTGTGAGGCGCGTTGCAGATGGAGGGAAGCAACAACCCCAGTATTAACTGTTTCACTTTGTTTTTCAGGTTAGGCTGTTGAGATAAAAAGCGGTGGACATTCGTGACTGAATGGAATCTCTCCCACTGTGCAGCCATGCCCCCTCTCGACGTGCCTGCCAATGCCAGCACTTCCTTCATAAATTCTTACATCACACTCAAGACTGATGGCATCACAGAATCTGACCAAGGAGTCTGAACCAGCTGTTTCCATGGACACAATCTCCATAGTGACAGTGGGAAGGGGAGGGGGAAAAAGGAAACAGGTGGGGGGAATTAAAGAGGGAGGGATAAATATATATATATATATATAAAGATCTATTTTTTAGTCTTGAAAGACTTTGTTTTAAATGAAAGGTGCGCTATATCCCTTTTGATGCTTTTGATTAAAATTAACAAAACCCATATAAATTAAAAAATAAAACTGTAGCTAAAGTAAATACTAAGTCCAAAATCAAGGCAAGGCTCACGGAGCCTAACATTTTGTGGGAAGGAATAGTGGAACTGGGAGTACTCCAGACAGGACTTGTCTCCCTCCTGCTTGCTTTCTCACAACATCCTAGGGAGTTCCGTTTTAAAAGGCAAATAAAAGACAATAAATTTTTTGTAGGGTGTGGGAGGAAGGCTTGGATGGTTGCAAGTGATGGGGTGTCAGTACTTGCGTGTGCGGGGTAAGGAGGTTATCGTTTTCGAGAAACACTCAATAGTGGAGGTTTGAAAAACATCTGAGGGCTCTTAGGTCATGAGACTCCTGAAGTGAGAGGTAGCTGCTGCTTGCTAGGTCCCGTACACCGTGTTTGTGTGGGAACATCTGTACCACACGGGGGAAAGGAGTGTCTGCCCTTGGTGGCAACAGCGCGCACCCCCAAATCATTCCAAGAAGCTGCCTTCAGTTTTGAAGGCAGGTGAGAGGAAGATACGATTTACCTGCCAGGTGGGGGAACTGGAAGGGAAGTCTGAATGTTGGCGGAGTCAATGTGTCTTCAAACTGATCAGGAAAATCCACTTGGCCCGTCTTTTTATTTTACGTTTTGCTTTTCCTAAGGAAGGAAGAGGGAATGTCAGTGTCACAGCCTATACTATATGGTTATCTGGGGTGGTTTGTTGTTTTGGTTTTGTTTTTTGTAAATTATGTAATTTTAAAACATTTGGGTTTAAGGAGCAACACCAACAAATTTTTTTATTATTTTTTTTTCTTGTTAAGGCCTTAAGAAAGGGGTTAGTGCATCTTTCAGGGGTCACTCTGCCATGGGAATAAAATAGCTGTTTCACAAACAGTTTTATATAAAAAAAGCTTAAAAAAACCAAAAAAACTAATAAACTTCATTTTAACCTTGTCTCCTTTTGTTTTGTGCGAACTTGATTTGTTTAAAAGGACAGAGAGACAGTACTATCTGCTGCTTTTTCATTTCTTTGCCTTCATCAGTTCTGCCTTCAGTGATGACCACCTGAACTGGCCCAGCAAGAGGAAGACTACAAAAGCTTTTAAAAACTAAAGCATAGGATTTGTTTGATGTTCAGAGATAACGAGCCAATGACTGGATGAATTTTCTGTTTGAGTTGGTGGTATTTCACCGCATCACTGACTTCTTTCACTCATCGGATGGTAGCATATCCTAGCGATATCAAACAGCGTGGTGTTTACTGGGAAGTCACTAGAGATAGGGATCTAACCAGCATGACTTGGATAAAATAATGGAGTTGATACTGTGGGGAGGGAAGAACTATTTTAAGAAAAGGTATGTACTGGATGCTTGCTCAACTACTTGCATTTCTGAGTATTCAGCACATAAAGAATAAAATCTATGATAGCTCATATTAAGATATCTATTTTAACTCTATTTTTAAAAGATCGATTTAAAGATTTGGGAGATAATTTGGCAGTTATTTATTTCTAGAAGTTGCTGCTCTCACTGATAAGTATTTGGAAAGAAAGGGCAGGCTTCTGCTAACTCCTTTCCCAGTAGCAGCTACTGAAGTTAGTATGTCCTTCTACATTAAGAAATAGACCTGTTGTGATAAATGTCACTAATGTGTCCTGAATTGGTGCTGAAAATATTTAACTGCTGGTGTAGTCAGAAAAAAATCATTTTTAGCATAGTTAATGTGATTGAGTAAATGACTTCTTTTCAACTGAATAAAAATTGTTTTTTTTTTCCTAGTGTCTGTTCTATTCTACTGGTTCTGAAAAAAAAAAATATTTCATTGATTTATGTTGGTGAAGAATCAACTTCGTGGTACTTCACAGCAGAGGACTGACCGTGTGGTGAAACTGCTGAATTTGATACTTCTGGCTCTTCAGGGTGGTGAAGGTCTTTCGGGTAGCTGGGAGGGAGTCTCGGAGATTTTCCGTGCGGGTGCTCATGGCGACTGTTGTGGAGATTCAATAGCTCCCTGTGCACCGTGGTTGGGAAGTAGTGGGAGCCATGTAGAGCAAATAAATAAATGGTACCACATTTGACTCCATGAGAAATATTTCTCAGTGGGGAGTGCTTAAAACCCTTCAGATCGGCTGCTGCTTAGCCCCTCATCAGCGCTGTTGGTGGAGGTAAGGGCTGTGCTCTCTGGTCATCTTTGTTCATTAAGTCTTCACAGAAACCAGAGCTACCATGATTCTCTAAAACCAAGGCAGGAAGAATCTAAACGGATGTGTAATGGCTTCTTTGGGAGAACCTGGCAGTGATCCAGAGCAGTCGTAAAATGCGGTTGGAAATAAAAATTTCATTTGGCTCAGAAGATACAAAGTGCCTGAGCGGATCCTGAAGGCCCTTGTACAAAATGTTTATTGGCTCCATCCTGCAAAAGCAGTTAGAGGCTTGATACTATGGATACCCCAAACTTGAAAGAAAGAAAAAGGTTTGGAAATCTTGGCTGATTTAGCATTTGTGGAGCAGAAATGACCTGCAGCAGAACACTACAACACAGAGACTGTGTGAAGAAGTAAATGAGTGACCTGCCAACTGCTTGGGAATTGCCTGTTTGGGTTAGGAATGAACTAAAGAGAGTTCGGACAAGGCAGCTCCTTTTCAAAGTGCTTCTCCACCCTCTGACTCCCATCGGGATCTCTGAAAGGCAAGAGGCTGAAACCAGTTTGCTGGGAAATGTACACGATGGTTTTACAGCGTTTCAAAGCGTGTGGTTCCCGTTTAAAAAGGAAGCTCCAACAACTCACCTGAGTGAGTCAATGCTGTTGAACAAGGTCAAAGAAAAAGATTGCTTTTCTGTATGGGGTGTGCAATGGATTCAACATGCAAAGGATGTCTGTTGATAGGAATTGATCAATGTTCAGCTGGAGACAAGGATAAAGGAATTCCTTCTCCAGGAACTGCTGGAGGCCCTGGGATACATACCATGAACGTATCTTGATACCAGGGGCTGCTGACTGATGTATCCACCATAGCCTTACTGCACATGAAATCTACGCTTGGAAGCCTAAGGCACAAGACTATCGTGGAGTTTATAGTGAGATACTGGAGCACAGGAGGAAGCAGTCTCAGCTGCCACTGCAGGAGGTGGTGGCCATCCTCCTTCACTGGTGTATCCCATAGGCATGCGCAGGGATTTTACCTGGGGTTGGGGTGTTCTGGAGCGTTTTGAATCAGTCTTGGAACAAGGCAAACTGATGATGTGTAACAGTATTGACATTAAAAAACAACATGAGGGGGTTCCAGGGCAGAGCATCTGCTAAAGAATGTTGTACATCTAGTTCATGGAGTCCAGCTACTGTCAAGCTAAAGAAAAACAACTTTGATGGGATGTGTGTTTAAAAGAGAAAAGTTTTGTCAGGATAGGGGCAGTTAAATGGCAGCTCTGCTGTTCTGACTGCTTAATGTGCAGTATGAACTGTGACGTACATAAGAACGTATGTGAGGCGAGATAACGCCTGTGTAATTACTCTGGTACAGGTACAGGGAGAACATTTTGGGACTGAGCTGGTTATAAGCTTTCTTAATTAATGGCATTATTACGTCAGGAATTACCTTTGCCATCTCAAGTGCAGTGGTTGTCCCGGACATGGTAGAAATACATGGTGGAGGGACACAGAATTGGTTTGTCTGACCCAGTCCCTGGCTTATCAGAATGAGTGGACGAAGGAGTCTTCTATCCCAAAATGTAGAAAATTAAGTTTAAATGTCAGACCTTGGGAAGCTGAACAAGCTCTCTGGATGGTTGAGGATTATTAAATTGTCGTTGATCTGGATTTTTGGTTTTTTTATGATTAGAAGTGTGAAAAAGAACAGAAAGAGTCTAGATAATCTAGGTGCAGTTACCTAGAAAATACAAAGATGTAAAAAAGAGACCTTTTGTCTCTACTGACTTTGCTGTGAGAAGCTGAAAGTGTAGTTAGGATCTTAGTCTGGGGTTAGAAATCTCTGTGGTGGAACAGGATGAGATTCTTGTTTGGCTGTGGACTATTTCTAGCAGCCATGTTTGGGTGTGTGGGGTTTGTGGGTTTGGTTTTGGTTTGTTTTCTGTTTGTTTTTTAAGATGGAGCTACTGCAGTATATTGTGAGTCAGAAAATTTAGTCAGTAATGGTAGAGGGCAAAAGTAATTATTAGAAAATGGTGGAAGAGCAGTAACTCTGTGGTACTTTGTGGCATTGCGTCATGCCGAAGAGAGTTTGGCTAATGCACATCACTGAAAAACCGCCTCCATGCAGATACCTGGCACTCTCAGCTCCCAAACCGACCTGTGATATTCAGCTAGAAATTATTGTGTGAAGCTGTGAAGGGAAGAATGAGGTTTTCCTTGCAGCGTAAAGGTCAGTGCAGTAGTTGCTGTCATTGTCTCTGTATGTGAGTGTCAATTTTTTTACTCTGCCTGTACTTCTGGTCAGATCCAAAAGGTTTGTGCTCTCATCCAGCTGATGAATAGTGAACAGGCTGCTGCTGACAGAGTCTTTTTGTAGGATTTAATTTCTTGAGTGGGACCCATATCCTAGTTAGGACCTACAGAAGGGACCCTGAATCGGAGGGAAAGCATTGCTTGCTGGCTGGCTTCTTTCTTGGGGCTGTATTGAGAGCCTAGATTGCTTCCCTTTCTTCCTCCTCTGGAGGTTTTGTGTAATTTATTGCCTAACTCAGTTTTAATGCTGTGGTTTCAGGTTTTGGACCTTACCTGGCTAGCTTTAGAAATGCTGCTATTTCTTAGCAGCCCTGGAGGGAGTTATCTCCCAAGTAAATAATTTGGAAAATACTGTTTTAGCTCATAGCAAACCTCCTGTGAAGGAAATGATCTGCTCTGGCTGGGGATCGGGATTCAGACTGACCGTGTGCTCTTCTGCGTGATAAGACCTGCACACACACGCTGCTGAGTGTGGACACATCCAGGTCATCTGGAACTACTGCCTGCATTGCCTTAGTGGCTTTGGGTTGTAGCTAGACCTGCTAACAACCAAACTGAGGGGTCACGGGGGGCTTGGAGTCGGTGCTCCCTGGCTCAGAGGTATATCACGACAATGGTTTTCTGAGTTTTATGGAAATTACTTATTTTCAGTGCCACATTTTTAGTGGGGAGCAGCAAAAAAGGGGAGAGAAATTGTCAGGGAAGGAGCTGGGAGGTGCCCTGCGTTTACACTAAAGGTAAGTGTAGCGTTGTAAAGATAAGTCTGCCTTGTACAGTGAGAGTCCCATGAGCTGAAGCCAGTTTACCAAAGAAGAGTCTCCACATCTAATGGTTTTATTAAAGGAAAAATTCCGTGCATTTTATAGTATTTGTATTAGGAAAACGTAATTGCACTTCTTTCTGAGTTCCTGCACCTGAACTGTGTTTCCTTCTCAGAAGAGAGTAGGAATCATTAGATTTGTAGAAATCATAGATTATTTTGAGGTCGTTATTTTGGGACCTGTAGGAATTGCCACGAATAGATACTCGACCTGGATCGTGTGGCATAACTGTTACGTACCTTTTCTTGTGCGCTTTTTAATCAGCTGGTGTCAAAGTACCTTATGAGTAAGATAAATCTCATGGTTCCCATTTGTAGTTAGAAGAAATACAGAAAAGCAGACAAATTACTGCTCAGTGTTGTATGGTGAAATTGGGAATTGGCAGGTGGAAATGGATCTCAAAGAGGCAATAAGAGACCATGTGTATGGGCCTAACAAGGACAGCCATTTAATGCAACGCACATGGGTTTGTAATAGCTTTGCTGCTTTTGGAAACCAAGGTGAAGAGGTTACTGTACGAAATGGATGTTGTAGTCTGTCTGTTCAGCTGGTGTCCTGCTGTGGCTAAAGCTTCTGAAGAGGAATTACCACCTGTGCAGGTGATAGATGGTGGACCCATAAGTGACCATTTGGAAATGAAACCAAAGAGCTGCACTCTGCAAGAAGACAAGCAAAGCTTGTGAAGCACCACTGATGGAAGACATTTCCAGCAACCAGAAGCAGAGGCTATACAGAATGGACCAGTTTTGCAGACTCTAAGCAGATTTCCAGGGTTGTGTTCGGTTCTACTTCAAGTAGAGCAAGTCTGCTCCACACGTTCTTGACTTCCCAGGACAGGGAAGTGTGTTGGGAGAAGAAACAGTTTCCAGAGCCACAAGATGGAAGTGGGCATTTGCAGCCTTAAAGAGGACATGGACGGCTGCAGTCATCATGGCCTACTTCAACCACACAACTCATTAAAAACAAGAGCAGCGTGTTGCCACAGGAACACAAAAGACTTGGAGAAGATGTTGTTACAGCAGAAAGGTAAGTGTTCCTCAGGACAAATGTGAAAGATAAACTTAGTGAACATTGAGTTTGCATGTGGTTTGCTTCAGAAGAAGAGGGAAAGAAGGTGCATCTTTTGGACTGCACAGAATTGTTGCAGTCTAGAAGATGAACAAATTAGAAGCAGAAATCACTAAGACTAGTCCCAATTCCTAATAATTGGCAACAGTGACTGCAGACGACCAGTAACTGGGACAAATTCTGCTTTGGAACGTGGCCCATTGGCCTCGAACACTGCCCATCACCCATGTTTGATGGATTCCCTCCTGAGCTGAGGGTGAATACTGCAGCTTTCTGGTCTAAAGTTCCTCTCAAAAATAACAAGAAGTGAGAAAACCTTTTACAAGTGGCCTAATGGTGTGAAAGAGCCATGGAGAAATAGCAGGTCAGTAGAAGAAGTCACAGTTTATTCCTGGGGCTCCTTTTAGGGAATGCCAAGACATGAGAGGAGGAGACCTGAGGCTACCAGAAAGGTGCTTGAAGGCCTGGAGTCCTCACTGGTGGAGGTGGCTGTTCCTGCTGACCTTTCTGTGTGAAGTTGCATGTGTGTGAGTTTTGGAAGATCAGTCTAGGTAGGCACCATACCAAACTCATTCTGTGTCATTTATTAGACTACACACCAACAGGCTCTGAAATCAGCTCTTGAACGTAGAACAACCTTTTTGCATCCAAATGGGTATTTTAAATATGGGATAGTCTCTGTTGTGCTTAAAAAGGGAATGTTGGCCAGGTCATCTGGATTGGTTGGTCCCTCTTCAAAGCACACATATTTCATCTTGGTTTTCTACCTCCAGTCAATAGCAACCCACAGAAACTGCAGAACACCAGGCTGGTGTTCATTTTCTAGGGCTTCATTTGAGCTGATGAAAAGAGCTGCTTGAGATGAGGAGATACAGAAATTTGTGCAACCTGAATTTACCGTTTCTGTGGAGAGAGAGATTTGCCCCTTATTTGTAGCATTTATTGGAGCTACTTGGACTTTGAGAGTAGCTGATCAAAAACCTCAACAACCTTTCCCAGTTTGCAGTCAAGTTTTCAGTGAAGGGTCTGGTGGAACTTTCCCTTCTTGTCATTTACAAAGTGAGAGCAGGGACCAGTCTGAGGCTTGTCTGGCCAGCTTCTTCATCTGGACATTTGCAACGGCCCTCTGACCTCCCTTTTTCTTCACTGGGTGCCTTAAGGATACACCTACTTGTGTTTTTTTAAGAATACAAATCTTTTTTATTTGTAAGCATATAGATATGTCTGGAAAGACGAGTACAAAGGTTGAAGAGCTGAGAAAAAATGTTTGTGTTCGTTGACCAGCTTGCATGACATTGGGTGGGAGTGGTAACAACCACAGCTAAGGTCTGTCATGAATTCAGGGATCACTTCAGCAACTTAAATGTCACGATTCAAAGTCTCCCAGAAGGCACTTGTGCCTCTGCACAAGCAAATGGGCAGCGCTCATGAAAGAATAAAATCCTTCCTTGCCACATGTGGGCTTTGTACCTTCAGGCCACAACTTCCTAAGTGCCCGTCCTTGAAATAAGCATCTAACAGTCACATAACATGGCGACTCATGTTAGAGGACAGAGAAAACGCTAACTCCTGTATTTCCCCTTCATTTTCACTTCTGCCTCGACTGACAGCGAGTGTTTGTGCTCGACTTCTGCTGCAGCCTGTGCAGCTCGGGCTGTTGTAATTGCCAGAGCAGGCAGGTATCCCGGGTCGTTCTGAAAAGCCTTGTGGCACCGTGATTCAGGAAGCACCTGAGAGTTCCTAACAGGCATGAACAGGATGAGACTTTTTCATCCTCGTTTCTGTTGATTGAAGGAGTCTCCATAAGACTCGTATCATAGCATTTATCCATCTTTTACTTTCAGGTAATCTGTGTATTGCATGTCTCTGTTGCTTGCAGGTAACTCAGCCTGTTTTTCATAATTCATGTTGGAGTCACTCAAGGGTTGTGCTTTGCAGTTGTAGCCCAAAGGATTTGGGATGAAGGAGCTCACATTTCCCAGCCTTCCCTCTCCCCTTGAGGTGTGACCAAGGGCACCTGTAGCTGGTCTCTGTTCCTCAGACAGCACAGAAAGCCCCAGCATCTCCAGGCCCTCCCAGAGGTTACTTCCCTGGTATCTGGTGGCTATTTCAGTGCCATAACACTTCAGCAACTTCTTCAGTTGGGTTTTTCGCCTGTTGCATGCTCTCATCATCATCTGGGTAGGTCAGAAGTCCTGAAATTCTGTCTTTTTCTCTTTTTTTCTTTTTTAAATAGAATCAGTAAATTTATTGCAGACTTCTTCCACTTTGCTTTTTTCTTTTCCAAAACTGAGGAAATCTCCATTGTTGACAAAGGTACACCTGCTCTACATCAAGAGTTAAGTAAGAATTCTAATAGTGTCTATGATCCAGAGTCCTGGTCTAGCAACCATGACTACTACAAAAAGGACATGAACTTTTTACCTATCTTCCACACTCACATTTTAAAGCTACCTGGAAATCTTGTTACAGAACAGACTGGAAGGGACCTCTTGAGGTCTCTGGTCCAACCTCGTGGCCTCAGAACCACACCAGGTTGCTCAAGGCTTTGGATGGTCAAGTTCTGAATACCTTCAGGGTGGAGACTCCACATTCTCTCCGGGCCTCTGCTCCTGTGCTGAGCTGTTCTTCTGGAGCAGCAATTCCTCCTTGTATCTATTCACAATTCCATTGCTGCAGCTTGTGACTTGCCTCTTGCCCTGTCACCACACAGTTTGGAGAACAATCTGGCTCCATCCTTATAAACACAGCAGTTCAGGGTGGTGTGACAAGTTAGGTCAGTCAGGCTGCATAGATCACTGAAAATACTCAGTGGTGTTTTCAATCCCAAAATCCAGCGGCTGTCCAGAGCAGCTCAGGGAGTTGCGGCAGCAGCGGGTGGTTATTCTGGACGCTGTTCCTGCAGGGAACTGTGCTGCCATCACTCCCTCCACAGCCGTGAGGAAAGGAGCACAGACCAGTACCTGTGTGAAGCCTTTGGAAAAGAGTTAACAGAGCCTCCATCTTCAAAAGCCTTACTTCTTCTAACTGAAACTTACTTGTTCCCTGCTTGCTTTTTTCCTGCTTTCTAACAACCCCAACATTTGGGTTGATACTCTGGAGTCCAGAGGTCTTCAGACTGATTTCAGTCAAGCCTAGCCTGCTTGAGGGAAGTGGAACCAAAACCCTGGGCCATGCACACTACAAGAGCATGTCAGGTGGCAGCATCTTTCCATCATGGGCTTTACTCAGCCTGGTGAACCCTCTCAACCTCGTGTAGAAACCACAGGTCTCAGCCCACCCCACCTAATCCTGTGCTGTGCAAAATTCCCCCTGGCCCACTGGGTATGAAGTTTACCTTTCCTCCTTATAGCCCCGACCTCTCTCCACACTCTCCCCTCCCTGCCTGCTCATCCGCTGGCTCTTGAGTCACTGCTGCCTCCCAGCCCTTGGTCTTTCCGTGCCTGCCAAACCCTGGGGCTGGGCTGTGGGGTACCAGCTGTCAGGGCTGGCTGGTGCTGCCACCTTAAGGCTTTCTGAATTCAGAGCCCAACAAAACCCATGCACAGATTAAGCTGGGGTGCGGGGACGGGATTAGGAGAAACCAACCACGACTCAATATGAGTTAAGCAGGAGTCTCGTTTATTGTTCTGCAAATCGCCTTATTTATACATTATATTAGCCAATTATCATCAATGTTATTCCATTATTTCTACGTGTACCAATTATCTTCTAGTATATTACTAAGCAACAGCCTATCAGTTATACTTATTATCTTATGTGTTATCTTACGTTACTACTTCCTTATTCTATGCCCAAGGACGTGATGTCCTTCACGTCCTTAATGACGGTATAATGCTAAGTCATCCTACCTCAGCTAAACTACTAGGCTAAGTCTATTACTGCATGTTACTAAACTACTACTAATTAAAGTTCGCCATGCATTTCCACAACTTCAGGTCCCTGCTCCTTAAGCCATTCTGCCACACTGGGGGACAGGGCGAGGAGCCGGGGACCAACCAAAGGTGGTTCGCAGCAGTTTGAGGATGCCGCAAAGGGGTCACTCTGCTCTTGCTGAACCTGCGGCTGCCCCCCTGACTCTCATGGAAGAATAGAGAGAGGTTTCAGCCAAGGTCTTTGTGTGCACCTCTTGATTTTGCAGGCTGATGAGAAACTACCCTTTGGAATCTGCAGGGCAGAGCGGGAGCAGATGAGGCAGAAGATGGAAGTCTCTTTCTCAGAGGAGATTTTTACAGCTCCCCTTTCTGGCAGAGGTGGGCAGCGGCACCGCTGCCCGTCTGCTGCCCGCAGCCTGGGCTGCCCCCAGAGCCCAGCGCTTGGTGCTTGTTCTCACCAGCTCCAAGCAGCAAGAGGTGCAAACGTGCCCACGCGTTGCATTTGCACTGTGAATGCTTTTCAGTGGCAAATTTTGTTGTTCGCTGACTTCTCGTGTGATCTGCAGCCTTTCCATCCCCACTGTGCTTCTGGCTGAAAACTCCCGTGCTGTGTTACCCTGAGAGTGGGGCACCAGCGGCCTCAGGGTCTGAAGCTGCTTCCCTAGAGCAACCAGCCAGGAGAAGACAGTGTGGTCAGCAGCAGCTCCCACCCTCACGTCAGAGACCGCAGAAGACAGCTTGGCTGGGGTTGGCAGGTTTTCCCCCTACCACTGGTCCCTCCGGCCACCGCAAGCAGCAGGGTGTGTTTGTATGGACCCACCCACGTGGACTCTGTTTCTACAAGTACACTGGCACAGGTGGTGGCATCCACCTGCCATGAAGTCATCACAGGAGGTGCCCTTTGCTATCGAATTCATAAGACTTGCGCAAGAAAACATATAACATTAGAAATAGTTGTTGAATGTTTAGTCGTGAGTGCAAAGGCTACCCCAGCTATTAAGCCTTAGTTCAAAACACAGTGAAGACAAATTTAAAAGCTTTAGATTTTGGAATAGGCAATAAAGGGTAGTTAAGAAGTTGTCTTAGGCCTCTGTCTCTTTCAGGATATGAACCATTATGTCTTATCCTGGAGTAACACAAATCAGAAGGGAGCTGCCGAAAGGCAGTAACTCACGGCATAGACGGTGCCTGTATTCAGTACATAGGAGGACTATGGCTTGTCACCTCCATGTGTGGCACAGCTTTCAAAATTTCCAAGTTTTCAGGTTTTCTTTTTAAGCAATCCAACTTTAAAAAGAAGTCTTATTACCACAAAAACATTCATTTTTCCTGGCTAGCTCAGCCCTGTGCATTGCTGGTGCTCAGTGACACTTCACTCAGCCACAAGCAAGAGGCCATGCGGCCATCCACAGGGGACCTGGGAGTCAGCAGGTTCAGGAAGCTGCTGTTTCTCTGCAGGTGGGGAGGTCGTTTGTGTCGAGGAGCTCGGTGTGTTGCCGTAAGCAGGAGAGGAGCAGGGTCAGTCCACTGGAGGCCCCCATGCCCCCCATTTCTCTCCCGCTCATGACCCACAGCATGGCACCACATGTCTTTAGGCATCTATTCAATCTTTTGGACAGCTTAAAAAACACAGACAAAATACTTTCCTTTTCAGTTTTCCTTGCAGCCACCACCTCTGGTCCTTCCTCCTTCCTGTGGAAAGATCATTGCTTACGGCTACCTCCTGGGTAAAACAGCGTGGGTATTCTTGTTGATGCAATTTTCATTAACACAAAACCAGAATTACATAGCTGCAGAAAATATAAAAGTAAACACAGAAAAAAGAAGCTTGTTATGTACAGTTGTTATGAGAATGTAGCTACTCCTATTGGCAAAAGTAACCTACATATCATTTGGGATGGCGCACCCAAGGCAACCGACTGGCTAAACACTCCCTAATAAGCTCTTGCTGCACTTTCATAATTTCTGATTTCTGTTTCGCTCCATATGCTCCCACTGTTATTAATCAAGCTGTGGGCATGACTGAGCCAGTGTTTCAAACCAAAACAGTTATTTGTGGGTTTCCTATTCATAAAAAAAAATAAAATATACATTCTGATTTCCAATACACATCCGGATTTGTGAAGCATAAACTATCACTAGGAGCACCACACAGAAATCAAACATAAACAACCTGTTTCACTGTCACAGTAACACACAACAATCTTCTGTTTCCAGCACACTGATTAAAAACTTCTAAACGCTGACTTGTACTCAAGCCATTGTTTATACTAACAGAAAAAGTGCAGATAAAACCAGGAAAAATTACTAATGAGAGCTTGACTCTGCGTTATTCACCAAAATAGCAACATAATAAACTCTGGACCCTAACAACAAGCACACTACGCTCTCAGAAATGATTAACAGAGATTTTAGATCATCAGAACTGTATGCTTGAGTGTTTTTGTTTTAAGAGGATTAATAATGACTTGGGCAAAAAGTGCTGGGACAAACGCATGTTTTATTTTTGCTGTTAATGAAGTTATTTATAGTTTCCTAGCAGAATAGCTGCAAGTTCTTCAGCTCATCATCTTTTGCTGCCTTAATGGACTGCTGAACAAAGGGCAGAATTCAGGAGATCACAAACTGCTTGACAGAGCAATCAGCAACTTGGATCTGCGAGCACCAGCCACATTTTCTTCTGCAGCTGAGCCTGGCCTGCCAGTACATGCGCCTTTGCCAGCGACAGTCTGCTTTCCAGACCCTGCTGTCTTTTCCATTGCTTCCCTTCTCTCCTTGGGTTTCTCAATCAGTCATTATTTTTTCTCTATCTCATCATTAATTCCTGTTCCTTGAAGATCCTCAGGTGCCTGGGAGTCAGACAGGAGCGTCGAGATTGTTGGGAATTGTGCCGGTTTGTTCATGAGCAAAGCCAGAGGTTTTTGCAGATTTCCAGGATTTTAGCAGTTGGAGGAGGATCCAACGGAGCTTGCTGTCAGCCCATTGCAGGGATGGAAAACTCCCCAGCTGGGACCCTCGTGAGGTGCCAGCTGGGCTCACACCGCTTTTACTGTGGCAGTGGGAACCATGTCCCCAGCGCTGCCCCTGCCCGCGACCTGCCCAACCTGCAGGTAGTTCCCACCGCCTGCGAGGCACAGGCCCAGCTGCACAGCAGCAAACGCCAGTACTTGCTGCTGTGTGAGATGAATAAATTGCTATAGCAAACATCCAAGTCCACGCAAATGCCCCGAGCCTGCATCCACTATCCTTTAAACCTGGCAAGAATTGCAGCATTGATTCTTGTTGTGCTGGTTCAGCCGTTATCATTTTATGCTGCCATCAGTTGCCTGATCACACAGACCAATGCTGAGCTTGGCAACATCCCCTCAGAAGTCTTCTTTCAGACAGTCCTGCCATAGGTTCCTGTGGGCCCAGCTCCTCTGCTGCCCACTGTGGTGCCAGCATCACCTGCTGGACACAATGGACAGAGGTGGCTCCCTCAGTGGCCCTTCACATGGAAGCACACCACCCAGAGAGCTCAGCAAGATGCAACCAGCCCAACAGAAGCCACACCCAACAGGAAGCTCTTCCTACTAATCAGGTCCTGGTTAAAATAGCCCTGGCCTCACCCACCACCCCAACCACAACCACCTGGGTGAGGGCAGAGCCACAGAGGCACAGGTGGGCCCGGTTCTGCCTCTGGAACATGAAGCCAATAAGAAAAACAAAACATTCTGCTAGGTTGTGATTCATTCACAGGTTAACCCCAACTTGGGGCCCACAACTCAGGCCCCAGCACTTCAATTCTGCCTGCAGATGTTTTGCTAGTGCCATGGAGGGTGGTCTGCATTCCTCGCATTGGCACGCTGAGTCCAGACTGGCAAAAGTCAGCGGGCACAGTTCACTCAGGCGTTCAGCGTTTACTTGTGTTTGATGTCCTGCATTTCAGTTCCCCTGTAGTTTAGTCTAACTCCTGAGGAGCAGACACCTGCTATCATCGCTCTGTAGAGACCAGCACAGCAAGGCCCCAAGCTAGGTACAGCTCTGCTGTTTCTCTAGGATCTGCTGTATCTACCAGACCTAGCCTAAGGCAAACACACAAAAAGACCGTGTTTGGGCGCCTCATGTCTGCCCACCTTACCACACAGTGACAGGCCAGCTAAGACAAGCTTCTCCATACCAAACAGCTGTGCAAATGTGGTGGCATGAGGAGAGAAAAGGAATCCTGTGCTGAGCAACAGCACGTGCTCACAACGCTGAAAATGGCCGTGTAACTACCATGAGGCAAGAGCTAACAGCACGCACCAAAATAGCTGCTGTGGCATCACTCTGAGCACACGCTTCAACAGACTGAGTAGATAATGTGTCGCTTTACCAGCACAGGAATAGTTATTCACCATTGGAGTAATTGCAGACACCAAGCTGAGAGGGAGGTGATGAGAACAGAGCGTCGCTTCTGCCTTTATTGACTCTAAGGAAATTGTGACAGCAAGTATGTTTTAGTAGTAATGCCTCTCTTCACCTCATCTTTCTGAGGTGTACTGAGCACATGCAGCTCTGAATGCTTTCCTGCAAAGCCAAGGATGTTCAGGAGCCATCAGAAACAGGCTAATGAGCTTGGAGAGAAATGAGAGAGAATTATCACTGAAACCTGAAATCTGACTTACTTACTAGGGGGCAGCATCACCCAAAGTTATTCTGTCTGCTCCTGAGTGCTGTAAACACAAGCAAAGAATGCAATTCTCTTTTTAGCTCTTTTAAAATTTTGATTCATAAATAGGTGAACTGAGGATCTAACTATGAAAATGCAGCATCCCCAGCTATCCTCCCAACACACAGAAACAGCAGCAAAAAGCTCCTTCTTGCCAGAAGAAAAAGATCATGGTTGGATGTTTCCTGGAAGAAGAGCGGAGTCTTCAAATTAACTTTTTATCTTTTTTAACCTCTATTCTGAGATCTTTGGCAACCTGCCACTTTGTTTTGTAACAATTATGGTATCAGTACTCATTCGTGTACTTTGCACCTAGATTTGTCGCTGTTTTATGGCAACTGGGTAAAGAGACCCATTAAATACATTTCACAAGTGAGGAAACGGAGCTAGCAGCTAGCTGAGTGCTGCCTCTAACTCACACAGCAAATCAATGGCACAAGCTAAACCAAGATGCCTTTGTTTGGCTTCCAAACCCTGAATTTAATCACCTCATTATTTTCAAGATGTCCCACTGATCTCACACTTCAGGAAAGCAGGATGAGTTTCCCCATATGGATTTGAATGCATGTCCTAGGAAAAAAAAAAAAAAAAAAAAGGTCAGCATTTTAGCCAGTATCACTGTCCACAATTCCCCCAGACGCTCTTGTTCCAGCAAAGAAAAACCCCCACGGTATCACTACTAAACCCAAAGTTAAAAGAAAAGCAATATATTCACAGCTCTTGAGAAGCTTAAAGAACAAGAAACCAAAACCGGCAGCTGAGACAAATCAACAGCCCATGGCATCGGGGGCGTAAGCCATGTTTTTCTGACAGTTTCACAGGAAGAGCGTGAGTCAAGGCAACTGCTGCCAGTCATTTTCCAAACGAGCAGGCGTCTTCCCAGACCTTGGCCACATCACAGAGGTTTAACAGTATCTTCAGGACGTAGACCAGTGCTGGTACCATGACCTGTGCAAAAGAGCACTTTGATTTGTTACCTCTCTGTGCTGGGGTTAGAAACCGAGCTCCATTTGGCTATCTCAGGTTAAAGTAACAGTGGGAACAGTTTAGCCCGAGAAATTGAGGCCTCTAGGAGAACCTGAACTTGAATTCAGCAATTAAAACCAAGACAGTTTGGTTTGATTTCTGCTTTAACCCCAGTTAACATGATGAGGACACCAGTGTTAGGACCCACAACTACTGTGGTGTAGTCACCTCCTGAACTGGTGAAACCCTTCCTGGCCAGTGTTACGTGTATGTGCAAGCGCAGTTCAGCATCCTCTCAAGCTCTGTGAAATATCAAGTCAAGCTAAAGCCATTTTGCTTCTTCTTGTTTCAGTTTTTCAGTTTGCTTTTAGTATCCGAGGCTTGTCTGGGGGTAACTTCATCTCAGTGATGGCTTTATTCATCCAGATGCTGATGCCCACAGCAACTACACAGCTCACACTGCCAAGCTGCTCACAGCGGTTGCTAGAGCCTGGGCTCCTCAACATCTTATGGCACCAACACAAAGTTATCTCTCTGGGGTGAAAGCTGGAGCCCAAAACCTGCCTTGCTTTCAGTATTGAGTTGTGGCATTTTAAGAGCAAGGGGTGTGTATGAGGATGGGATGGGTTAGGATGGGATGGGGTAAAGAAACAAAGTTAAACTAAGATTGACTTTGGTGGTAAGCGAGCTGTTGTGATTGATATAGGGAAAAGGGTAGGAAGCCACAGGGAATTTAAAGAAGCCTGAAGAACAGATTTCTTTGCAATGTGGGAAGGCTGGCAGTAAGTCATAGTAACAGTAACTATGAAAGACTTGGCTATTTCAGTTCTGCTGAATGCTTTATCATGAACAAGCTGTTAGTACAGTCCATCTTAAGGCTGTAGAAGTACTTCCAATGCATAAAAGCCCATCTGAAGGCCAAGAAAGTCACAATGAACCGGCTGAGACTAAAATTTCCCGAGCTGGGGTTGTGCCTCAGGCTAAATTTGTTTGGGACTGTTCAGCCAAAAAAATTTTAATCCCTTTCTAATGGCTGACATGGTTCTTAGAAATCCATTGTTTATCTGACCTTCTCGTAACCCGTTAGAAAAAACTGTGGTTATATTTTCCTTTCTCAGTTTAATGCTTTGAAGCATTACGTGCAAAATTTGGCAGGAAGCAGCTTTCTGTTAGGAAGACACATTGCACCAGCTCTGTAAAACTGTGCTCAAACTTGGCCATGTTACAAGCACTTGAAAAGCCAGTTTGCGTGGGCTTGATAGAGTTCTCAGTTTTTCAGCTAACACTCCCCAGAGACGTCTGAATGGAGCAGGTGGTGGTTATTGCTGGCTGCTGGAGGCTGGCAAGGGTGAATGATAAGTGAAGCTGGTCTCCTCCATGCTCCCCTTGCCCCCTTCTGGCACTGAAATGGGTTGGGAGAAGAGATTGTCTGAGTGAAGGCAAAACGGGTAAAATATAGATGGTGGGCTGAAGAAAAGGAGGGGGAGGAAGGACCCAAAAAGTCTGTGACTGAGTAGAAGACCTTGTTTCCTGGTCTCAGAAGAGGCCACTGAAGAGAAAAGGTTTCTGGAGTCTTCACCACCCCAGCTCTGCTGTAGCCTGGGAGAGGGACAGCCAGGGAATGAGAGCAGCAGGCTCCACATAGAACATCTGTGCTGTTTCAAGAGGCTTTGGTGCCTCCAAGTATTGAAGCAAAGAGGGAGAAAAGGAAGAGTGTTTCTTTGGCCATTGAAAGAGTTTCACCACACCACATGATGGAATGAGTATGTGATGCTGGGTAATTACTGAAACAGGACTTTTCATAAACAGGCACTAATCTCTGACCTTCATGTCCAGGGTGCCAAACTGGTCATCCTGCACAAAGCTCTGCAGAAGCTGCTTGCAACACCAGCTAGGAGCTGGGCACAGGTCCTGGGCAGCTGTGTGTGGCAGCTTCTAGGCTTTTCCTATTATGTACCAAGTTTAGAAGGTCATTTGGACTTGCATTTCCATTTTCTCCGTCAGTGGCACCTCAGAGGGATGCTGTGATTACAAAAGTTTGCCTGCTCCGAACCCACGCAGTCACTGAGGACCTCTGTGGAAAAGCCCAGTTAAAACTGGGCCCTTTATGGGCGGGGTGTGAACAGCAGGCAGCAAAATAGGCTTTGAAGCCAAATACTATAATTAAAACAGGATTAGTAAATGATCATCATCTATCCTCTGCACTGAATTAAGACAGGGTCCTTCAGAAAGGAAAAACAGCATGAGATCATAATTAAAGAGAATCTTACAGAATATATGGCCCAAAAGGCTCAGTTAAAACTGTGCAGGCAACTCTTGTATTACCTTACTTCTGGATGCTTCATTTTGCAACATTAATAAGCTTTTTCTTAAAAGCCTTTCTGTTTGTACTGCATGATCCCCAGTCAAAGAATGGTGATGTCTGCACATAACTTCTGTAATTTCATTTAGCTCTTCTCTTGACTGTGCACAAAGACTGTGCCCAGCGCAGTGAGGCTGCAGCAAAGGGTCTGGAGGGTTTTTCCCTGACTTGAAAATCGCTCAAAATATTACTTTAGTGAATAGAAAAGCAAATGAACATCTTTCATTCTTCAGAAGGATAATTACCTTTTTATCTTTTTCTCTCTCAGAAAGAGATTTTTTTTTCTATTGTTTCTCCACTTGCTTTGAAAACTGTTCTTTTGATATTACCTAAGCTCCAGTCCTTTGCAGGAATGGTGGTCCATGCTGCTAGCCAAGAGTGGAGGAGCTGCCTAGTTTGCAGCCTGAAGTGGGTAAAGATCATCTACCTTTTAGCGTTCAGCCATCTCCCGCTCAAGCAGCTCCACTGAGTACAGGACTGTTGCAGCTCTGTCTCCTAAGACATCACAGTAGAGCTATTCAAAATTTGCTGAGTGCTCAAAAGCCAACAAACTCTCAGACTACTCTGCAAACACACTTCAGCTCTTGTGAGCTCTCTGAGGCTGTACTTGTGAACAGTGTTCTCTGGCCCATCATCCAGGTCATTAATAAACATGTCGAACTTTATCAGATCCAGTATGGATTTGTAAGGGACGTCACTAGTAATCAGCTACCAGCTTGACTTTGTACTGCTGATCCCAGCTCTCTGAGCCACATGACCTGAACAATCATCCACCCACTTCATCATCTTCATCAGTTTGTATCTTACCGATTTAGCTACAAGGATACTGTGGGAGATGGTGTTAAAGGCTTTGCCAAAGCCAAGGTAATAAATGACATGCTTTGAGGAGGCTGCTCTTGAACAACCAGCTCTGCTGGGCCATTTTGCTCCCCTGGGTGGCTCCCTTTGGGATCCTGCCAAGCAGATCCCTGAACAAGGTGAAATCTGCTCTCCTGAAGGCAAGGGCAACAATGCTATTTGTTCTGCTGACTTATTTCACAATCTCATGGCTGCTGCAGGCAAACCCACCCTTGACCATCATGTCCTGGACCAATTCTTCCTTTTTTTTTGTGAACAGCAAACCCAGCAGAGCACCTCCCCTAGCTGTGTCATCAATGACCTGTGTCAAGAGACTGTCTTCAGCACACTCCAGACACCACCTGGGTTGTGTCTGACCATATAGCCTCTCCAGTTAAAGTTCACCCATGAGTCAGTCCCAGGTCTGTGATTGTGTGAGATGGCTCCATTGACTTTCTCTCCTTGATCAAGTAGTCTGCAGTGAATGCCTAGCACCACACTGCCCTTGTTGCTTTGCCCTCTTCTCCTTGCCCACAAGCACTTGACTGGCTCATCACCTGTCCCATGGCAAAGCTCTGCACACTCCTCTGCATGAAGCACAACCGCTCTTCATCCTTTCCAGCCTGTCTTTCCTGAAGAGACTATGTCCATCTGTAGCAGCTCTCCAGTCATGTGAACTATCCTGCCATGTCTCTGTAATCCACAAGAAATCATAATTCTGCAGTGATGTGGGGGCTGGTAATTTCCCCAGTTGTTTCCCATGCTGCCTATGTTTGTTTACAGATACTTGAAATAAATCCCAAGTCATGATGCTTTCACAAGGGACATGCAGGACCATACTGTAGAGACTCCAGTGAGGGGACCTCTGCACCCAGATAATGTTTAGCTGCCTCTTTGGGCAAGGGGCATTTCAAGGCCCTGGCTGCACACCAGAGCTGACTGCACACAGTCTTTGCAGGTGCATCACTTTGCAGCCTGAGCTTTCCATCATCGTTGCAGCAATTGCTCCATTAGGAGCTTTTCTCTGATCACACTGAGATCACAGATCAAACTGTGATGGGTTTACTGCTTCTCTTTAGCTAGAACTAACTGTCGTAAGAGCGAGCTTTATTGATCTCCAATGGCAGAGCTGCCAGGAGCACTTGGCTGTGCTGCTTTAGGAAATACCTTGACTTATCTCCTTAATTGTGTTTGCATTACTGCTGCCCCAAAGGCTGGAGAGCTGAGGCTCCTTGCAATGTACGTGCTTTCTTCCTTGTAGCTGAGCTGTATTCTACAAAAATCAAGGTCATTGTGCTGACTGACATTTGGAGTTGGATAAAGCTTGTTGTTCCCAGAAACATAAAAGATTTTTGAAGTCTCAGGTCACGATTTTGAGCTAATTTCTGTGTCAAATGCATTCTGTAAGGGAAAGCTTGACCTAACCTGAGCTTTCTCAAAGGCCAATGGAACAAATCCTCAGCAATGCAAACAGAAACCTCCATGATCAGTGTTTAGGAGCTGCTTCTCCCTTGACTTGTCTGTACAAGCAAGGAGGCAACACAGATTTAAACGAACTCCTTCAAAATTGCCCCACGAGAATGCAGCAAGACTGGACTCCTTGTTGTGAACTGAGATCTCACCTCGGCTGGCACCACTGACGGACCTTCCACCGGCTTCAGAGACAAAGACGCCTCTGAGCTCTGGTTTTGGAGGAGGAGGAGAAAAGGGAGGCATGACCCTCATCACCACTCCCCCAAGGCTGAGCTGAGCAGAGGAGGAGCTTCGGCTTTGAGCCGGGTGCTACGTTCAGAGGCCAGCAACTGCAGGGAGAGAGGAGCAGGGAGACAGGAAAAGAGAGTGTGGGGAAGAGGAGAAAGCAAGGAGAAAAGGACAGCTGCCTGAGGAAGGAAGTGAGAGAGGAAAGGCAAGGCGAGGCAAGGAGAGGAGCGGAGGCAGAAACAGTCTTGGGTCAAAAGAGGAAGACCAAGGAGTGGACAGGCTACAAAATGTCATTTCTCCTGTGGCAGGGGTCCCAGCTGTCATCCCTCTGGAGCAACATCTCTATATTGGGCGTTTTTCTTATAGTATTTACTTTACTTCTTGACTTCATGCAGCGCAGGAAGAAGTGGAGCCACTACCCACCAGGCCCAGTGTCACTGCCGTTCATTGGGACCATGCTGTACATTGACTTCCACAACCCTCATCTCTCCTTCAACCAGGTGAGTGCTGGCCCCTGCAACAAAGCGCCCCTCACACAACTTCAGGCCCAGAAAGGGTGGGGACACCCTGGCACGAACTACCCTTGCACAAAGCCAAAGGGCAATGTCCCCTCAAAATTCCAGGCTTAAGCAAGTCACTGCCCAAGGACACTGACCCATCCCATACATATAAATAGACAATCACACACCAACACTTGCCAGCCTCCATCTCCCAATCTCTGCATGAGCTCAGTGGGACATGCTGTTGTTCCCTCAGCGATGGGTGATACGTGCTTTGCTGTAGAGCTGGCCACCAACTTTAAACCCAGGAAGGTGTCAGGCAAGGGAACAGGGAGATGTACAAATAAGGGAGGAGAAGCAAATACTCGCGGGCTGGGGAATGTGGCTGCAGGAATGGCAGACTGCCCAGTGAGTAACTTCAGCACGCCAAAGGCATGTGACAGTTTCAGTTAAAGGAATCAGCTTGCGGGATTTGCCCCAGCAGCAATGCCCAAAATCTCGGCAGCGTTCCTATTCAAAGTCAGGGCTTAGCTTTTCTCAAAGGAAAAGCACAGCACAGCTTGCAGCAGATAAACCACGGGGGTTTTGTGCTTCATTCAATCTGCAAACTCTAAAGGCCTTTTCTCTAGGACGGCACTGTTCAGCTGTCTGTCTAAAATCTGCCAAATGGAGAAACTAAGTATAGCATTTGTATTTGCTTGCATATAGTCCAAAAGATTACTATTTTCAGATCACATCACGTCAGGGTTGTGCTAACCGCAATCTTGACCAGTAATCACTTTTAATGATGTATTTCTAGTGCCAGTGAAGTGCTAATTCCCTTTCCACTGCAAATAGTCTTAAATACTTCAATTCTTTGCATTGCTACAGTGCAGAAATGAAGACCCTTACCTTTTAACTGGAAAAAAAAAAAAAGACAGAAAAAAGTAAACAGAGCAGTCTGTGGGGCATTGCTACTATTGCACCATCTTCCAACAACACACTCCCAAGCACTTGTTCAGTGTTACTGACAAGCAGGGAAGCTTTGACCTGCTCTCCTGGGAGTCTATGTCCAGTCAAAGGGCTTGTCCACCTAGATGTGAATTAGCTCCGTGGCAAGCTCCCATGTTGAGTGGGTGGCCAACAGGCTTCTTACCTGTGCAGCCATCCTGCTGCCAGCATTTTGTCTCTTACAGATCATGACACACGTAGGGTGTGTGCCAGTTACCAGTCTTACTAGACATATATGCTCCTTTTAGGGAGAAAGTTAACTCCAGTGTGGAATTGCCTCTTCCAAACGTGTTTCTGGGAACTGGGCTCTGGGTAGATCTTTAGGAACAGATGCATATTGAAAAAAAAACCCTACATATCACCCTATCATCATTTCCTTCTAGCAGAAGTGGACTAACTCAAAACTTGCCTAGTCTTTCAGATCAAAATAAATAGAAGTACTAGGAAATTGTTGTGGGGCATGAAGCCTTTGGAAATCATAAAAAAGATCTTTGACCTTGTGTTGTCAGACAAAATCCAGAACATTTGTACACTGGTCATTGCAACAGTTTGGCCAGGATAAGCATATTTTAAATCTTTCCAGTCATAGAGCATTGATCCCTGCTTCAGCTGAAGTTTGGCACCACTCTGAGCTGTTGCGCTGCAAAGACAAAGGTCAAAGATCAGCTGAAAGTCTCCTAATAAAAGGAGCTCAAAACTCAATACCTAGTAAAGGTATCCTTCCACCCTCTGTGGAAGGATATGCTGATATTTTTGACATTACATTCAGCTCATTTTCAGGGATGTACTTTTTTATCTTGGCAGCTTCGCAAGAAGTATGGAAATGTCTTCAGCCTCCAAAACTGCTGGACAAACGTGGTAGTACTAAATGGGTATAAAGCAGTGAAGGAAGCCTTGGTCCACAGATCAGAGGACTTTGCTGACCGGCCTTACCTCCCAGTATATGAACATTTTGGCTATCGAAAAAACACTGAAGGCAAGTCCCTTGGCAACAGACATTCCCCGCTGGCACTAGCACAAGGAGGGCAAGGGTAGATGGTGGGTAGACGGAAGATTTTCTCAGCATGGTGTCACTTTCTCATGTAGCTCTGGTCAATCTCCTTGTATGTCTGCCACGCTTTGATGGTAACAAAATTAGACAGGAGGAAAAGGGAGCTCCCCTTAGCGATTGTAGTACAGCTCCAGGTGCTAGCACACACCTCTTCAGCAGTGTTAGGACAGTGTCAGTGGTACAACTTTCCTGCCAGCATTGGAGCTGGCAGCATTTGACACCCAGTGATTAGTGCTATGCTCACACACTATATGCGTGTCAATGTCCACCAAAAAAAAAAAAACTATCCAGTATCCAGCCCACTTCCTCATCCTCAGCCCTGTGCGGTGGCACAAGCTGCTACCCAGTTCACACAAGCTAAGGGTGCAACGCTGAATGGTTTGGGGAAGTGATGCCTTTATCCCTAGCAGCACTTGTTGCTCTCACTGAACCCCCCTCCACCTTTGCTGGCCAAGCACGTGCATTAGAAGGTGCAGTAACCCATTTTTAGCATTGCTGTATGAACAAGCTGCACAAGGTCAGACTTCCATCTGTCCACACAGTGCTTCCAAACACACATTTGCTGGTCTCTAGCAAACTTTTCTTGATGTACAGATCAGAGCTCCTGACATTTCCTGCTCATCCATAATTCCAGGGATTGTTGTAGCAAGATATGGGCACATCTGGAAGGAGCTAAGGAAATTCACACTCACTACCTTGAGGAACTTTGGGATGGGAAAGAAGTCCTTGGAGGAACAAGTGACAGAGGAAGCTGGATTTCTGTGCTCTGCGATCAATTCTGAAAAAGGTTTGTCACATCCAGAAGAATGGATAAATCACAGAAAAAGGCAATACTGTGATGCAGAGAGGGAAGTAATACTACAGCCACTCTTGTCTGCATGCAGTGCTCTCTTCCTAAGCAAACAGAGTGTTTCTGGTCTGTATGCATTAGTGACCCTGCTTTTGAAGCCACTTTTACTTTACACAGTGGGGCTACCATAACACTAATCCACAGGAAGGAAATAGAAATAAAATGGTAAAGTATAATTATTCCCAGAGCTGGGTAACTCTTACCTTTATGAAGTTTAGTGGAACATATTGATATTATCACCTGCAATAAAAGTGCAGCTGAGAATTTTCATAGCACATCACCTGTCATCTAGATAGGAAGCAAAGTGTTATCTATCAAGTCACAGAAAAACCCTGCAACTCAGCTTTTCTTGGGCGTTTTCTCCTTTACACAAGGATCTACCAATTAGTAATAGAAGATTAGAAGATCTTCACTTCCTAATAGGATGCATTTGTACTTTGAGTGGTTAGGAGCCTTTTCCTCTTGAAGGCATCAAGGAGGCATTTGTGTATTCTCATTGCTGACAGCCGAGGTCCAACAGCTTGGTGTTGCTTTGCTTCATTGCTTGGTCTCCATTTCCATTTTTAGGTCGTCCTTTTGATTTGCGTTTTCTGGTAAATAACGCAGTCTGCAACATGATCTGCACCATTGTCTATGGAGAGCGTTTCAACTACGGCGATGAGACATTCAAGAAGCTGTTACATTTGTTTGAAAACTTCCTGAATGAAGACACTGGATTCCTGACTCAGGTAAACCAAAAGCATAATATGTTATGTAAGAAGCTGCCCTCTGTTGCTTAAGAGCATTGTGTTCTCGTGATTTTTCTTTTTGCATCACATAATACCTTCTTTCTCTGGTTCTGACATCCCAGCTTCTGAATGTGGTGCCTGTTTTGTTGCGCATCCCTGGATTGTCACAGAAACTCTTTCCAGAGCAAAAGGCATACATGGACTTCATAGACGTGCTCATAAATAAGCACATGGAGACCTGGAACCCTGCTTATGTCCGAGATTTCACTGATGCATTTTTAAAGGAAATGGAGAAGGTAGGATGACACCAAAAGAACTTCTGAGTCCAAGGGCAATTTCTCTGACTGTTCAAGCTTGTTGATAGAAGTTGACTTTCCTCATAAAGCAGTATAAATCCTCTTACTGTTTTCCTCTTTTTCATTCCATGTTGTATCTTGAGATGAAAGGTATTAACTACTGCAAACTATTGTATTAAGAGACCATATTATCTGCTGATGTTCTTGTTCCCATTTTCTACCTTCACCTTCCACTCAGAGTCTAGCAACTCCCTTCTTTCCAGCTGACACCATTTTGAAAGCATTTAGAAGGCAATGATTGACAATTCACTAGTATTTCTATGTTTGCGCCAGGGGACAACTCAACATACAAGATTCTGTGTATGTCAGTGTCTTGATGACTGATGCCTCAAAATCAGTTACAAAACTGCAACAACCGACTGGTGTTTTTGTATCATTGCCCAGTCCATAGCCTGTCTATAAACCAAGTTATGACTTGGAAAGATGGCATCTACTTCAGGATCTGTGTCTTTGAATTGCTTGCTAAGAAAGAGTTCCCTACAGATCAGATGAAGGCCTAAATCTGAACCTCACTGAAATAAAAGTCTTTCCTTTGATTCAGTCAGGCATGGAGTCAGTACAAAATCAGAGGTACTTGCATCAGCCCATTCACCCACTATATGTTTCTGCTCATGGGTTCACTAAATTTCAAGTGCCAGATGAGCAATAGGAGTAAATTCTGCCTGTGAATCACTTCTGCCATCCAAGTCCTCAGGCTGGACTGCTGCTCTGCATTACAAACCCTGCCATGCTGTGGGCACGGGACACCCCCAGCCTGTGTATTAGCTTTCCCAGCTCGCACAGGCTGAGCGATGTGACCTACATCACTCTGCACTGAGCAGTACTATGCAGGGGTGGATGTGAGCCTCACCATGTTGCCTCTTGTCACATCTCTCTTCTGTTCACTAAGGTCCCCTGATAAGTCAATCTTATAAATCCCTCTACTGGGTTAACTGTGGTCAGGTCAGCCCCATAGGTCCCTTGGCAGACATCTTTTATTGGAATAACGGTTGAGTCCTAAATGCCCTATTAATTGCTATCCGTATTACAACAGCATCAAAATACACAGACTAACTTAACAGAAGCTAGTCCCTAGGAAAGGAAAGTATAAAGAGGATTAGAAAAGACAAGCAGATGAACTCATGCAGAGAGCTTGTCATATCTCATATGCTAACAAATCTGAGCTCAATTAGCATTTGGATGAGAGACCAGTTTTGCTGAAATTGGTGTTGCAGACTTAATAGGCATCAATGATACCCTGATTTTATTATTTTTTATTGTAAGAAAATAGCAGGGCAGAAGCAGCGAGAATATGTAATGCATAGCTATAGATAAACCTCTCAAAATACTGTTAATTTTGCATCTGCCGCGTCAGTGCAGCCCTCTCTCTACTGCGTGGGTCTTATGATCCGAACAAACCTGAATAACTGTTCCACCTCTTCTGGGGGAGGATGTTATGGCAAGTGGCAGAGGCCTGCTGACTGAGTTGAGACCACAAGACACTCACTTCTGTCCTGAAGGCGGGTGTAGCGTCCATCTCTCAGGATTCAGGAGGTGACTGATGACCTTCAAATACAGGAGGTAGCAGGGTTACCGAAGTACTTCAGTCATCCACAGACCGTTGCCTATGTTGTGCTCTGCTCTCCCAGTGAACTTCTTGGTCAGATAGAATGGATCTAGTGCTTCTCAGTACTTCTCTGGAACTATTGTTTTCTTGCCCACCAAGTACCCCAGCTCCAATCACCCACTTGTTTGCTCTCCACAGGGTAAGGTGGCTGAGGAGAACGGTTTCAACTATAACAACCTTCGCCTGGTGACCGCAGACTTGTTTGGAGCTGGTTCTGAGACCACCTCCACCACTCTCCGGTGGGCTTTTCTGTACATGCTTCTCCACCCAGAAATACAGAGTAAGTCAGAAGACAGGCAGAGGTGTAGCATCTTCCCTTCAACCCTCATTTTTGTGCAGGGAGACCGTACATCTTCTCTCCACAGTGTGGGGATTTTGCAATGAAAAACAGCTTTGGTGATAGTTGGTCTAGCAGAAACCAGGAGAAACACTTCCCAAACATGGCTGTTCTGGCAGGGAGTGGTAGCAAAGGGGAAGCCCTGGTAAAAAGACTGGAGTTGGAAGGGCAAGTTCACTCTCACCTTTATTTTGAAGGCTACCTGGGGGCTTTCAGAGGCCAGAGTACCCTCCTTCCAGTATTTGGACTACATGCTAATCTGTATTAATTCTAATGCTACATGCCCAGGTACCCTTCCAGCTGCACAGAGGAGGGGTAAGGTAACGTGTCAAGTGACAGCACCTGTATTAAAGACACTATGTCAGATGGCTCTGAGCAACTGAAACCAAATCATTTTTCCTCTAGTTTTTGTTCCTTTCTCTAACTGCTTGTCCTGCTCTCACCCAGTGTTTACAGTCCTTTGCTGCCAGCCCCTTTTGCTTATCTAAGGGCACTCTGATTCCTTAGCTGTGCTGCTTTCAGATAAGGTCCACGCAGAGATTGATAAGGTAATTGGCAGAGAAAGATCACCCACTATGATGGACCAAGTGAACATGCCCTACACCAATGCTGTGATCCATGAAGTGCAACGCTATGGGGATATTATTCCTATTGGACTACCTCACATGACGTACCGGGACACTGAGCTGCAAGGCTTCTTCATTCCCAAGGTAACCACGACCAGATAGGCAGTGCTGCATCCTCTCCCTGTGCAGGCAGCGGCCATGGGGTGTGGGTGACCCCACACAACTCTGCAGCATTGCGCTTCCAGCTCCAAATTACAGTCACTGGTGAGCGCTGAAGCATTTTGAAATGCTAAATCCAGGTACATGGTCACATTTGTGCTCTAGGTTTGCGTTGGTTATGCGGGAACCCAACTGCAGTGGCAGCTCAGTACTGCAGTGGCAGCTCAGTGCAAAGGTTTGCTTTCCTCTCAGTGAGCTGTGACATTCACTGCCTGTGTTGGCAGGAGAAAGTAACAGACCCTAACGGGCTCTCTGGAGGCACATGACACCAGCTTACTGGCTTTCCTAAGATGGCAGTAGATAAAATTCTCATTTCTGAAGCTATTCAAATGCCACTGGCATTCAGTCCACTGCCATTGTGACAGGCAGCTGCCCTGGAAGCACTGGTAGCAATGCAAGCCTGGGATTTTTTTTTCAGCTTTGCGATATCTCCTCTAGCTTAGACCATTGACATATGAAACAGGAAAGCTTTGCAATTTCCCATGGCCCCTGCGAAAGCTGAGCTTTGAAGTCTGTCAGTCAGCTTTTTCTCTCCAGCTACAAAACAAGTCCAGGAGGACCTGAGAAGCAGAGGCTGTTTCCACCGTATTGCATGCAGTTACCTTTGTAAGGATACAAAATGCAAGAGTTAACATGCCTCAGGCACAGGGAAGGCACCATATGTCATTGAAAATGTGCCCTGCCTTACCTCTGCTTTAAATAAGATACAGAAGAGGAGATTAGCGCCTTATTCTGAAGCACCAAACGATGGTTGCAGTTTGGTGGGAGATCGGGACTAAAGAAGAACCAGCACTGGCCCATTTCACCTAGATAATGTTGCTGTTCTCACTGAAGTTGTTTCCTCATGTGGGGTTGCGCAGGGGACGACAGTCATCACCAACTTGTCTTCAGTGCTGAAGGATGAAACAGTCTGGGAGAAGCCAAATGAGTTTTACCCTGAACACTTCCTGGATGCAAACGGGCGGTTTGTGAAACCAGAGGCCTTCCTGCCTTTCTCAGCAGGTAAATCTGAGGGGACGATCCAGCTGCAAGCCAGGGGCACAGCAGGAGGAGTGATCTGCTTCTCGTGGGGACTCCAGCCTGGTTTTAATGTCCTTTTTCATGGACACTTTCTACTCCTTCTCTTGCAGGTCGCCGTGCCTGCCTGGGGGAACAGCTGGCCAGGATGGAGCTCTTCATTTTCTTTACCACTCTCATGCAGAAATTCACCTTTGTGCTCCCTGAGGACCAGCCCAGGCCACAGGAGGATGGTTACTTTGCCCTCACGAACTCCCCACGCCCATACCTGCTGCGAGCTGTCCCCAGATAAGTGCACACTGCTCTCCTTTCACTCACGGGCCACCACCAATGCAAAATCTGTCAGAAATGTTGCAGGTCTAGGCGGGATCATGCTAGGTTTCACCCAAGACTTCTCAAGTCTGTGCAGACATCCCCAGCTGTGTAAAGTAAGGATCTGGCCCAGTATATAGTTTAGCTTAATTCCAGTCCTGGATCTTGACTCAGACAGCCATAGCGAGCTATGAATGACAATCAAGTTTGCAAGAACATATGTGCCTTATCAGCCAGCTCTGCTGTACTTTGAGCTCTCATCAGTTGCAGAAGCAGTTCACTGAGCACACAGCTACTGAAAGATTTATTAGTCCTGAATTAGTTTACTGAAATACAAGGGGATCCTGGGTAAAAAGACAACCCTGGGGTCTTGCCAGTTCTAAAAGAAAAAAAAAATTTGGAAAAATCTGTCAGATATTCCTGGCCCACTCTCTTCCCTCTCAGCCCCACTGCATACCCAGTTATGCTCTGCCTCCCACATGGAGCCATCCCACAGCAGCGTGTGCCTCTGCCCAGGGCCCAGGGGAGTCCAGCTCTGGCTTGGTTCCTGAAAAAACAACCCAGGCCCAATCAGCTGACTTGGAATGCACTGCTGGTGGGCAGGATGAGAGCTTCCGCTCTGGCAACAAGGGGACATTTTCAGAGCAGTGCTCCTGAAAAATCGTACTGTCCAATACATGCGCATCCCCTTCATTCCTTCCTGTTTATTGCATACTCTGTTTTGTTGCACACATAATGTATTGTCTTCATTTATAGCCCCAAAGAAAGTAAATTTTATTCCTAACAACCTTTATGTCACACTATGCCTCCAGTGGGAGTAAATACCAAGAAGGAGTACAGAAATAGCCCGCTTGGGGTTTCAGCCATAGAAGCAGATCATTTGTGAAATACAGAAATTCCTATAAATGTATTTCAAGAGAAATCCGGGTGTTTAGATTTACCGCTTGCTCTAATTAGGTCCTGAAAACTGCTTTTTTTTTGGCATTACATAAAGCTAGCTCTTGGGCAGGTTTGGAATCACAAAGGGATGGAGTTACACTGTTTGAAACAGTGCAGCTATAGATTTCAGAACTCCCTTTCTCTGTCTTCCTGCAAAATTCCTGACATTGTTTTGCAAGCTGTTAAGATATGTTAATGTTTAGATTAGTAGTAGCTACCTTTTACTACATGGCTGAAAAGACAATAGCATAAAGGAGCTTCTACTCATAACCACAACTGAAAAAAAAGAAATTGCTGCAACTGAGTGCATGTGTGCACACATTGATATCTAATAGTAATTTTGGAAGCTATGAAAGCTACTGAATTATGCAAATACAATTTTTAAAGATTCTTTACTTCAGCAGGAATTGCACATTTATACTTTTAATCTACAAAATAATCTGAAAGAATAAAAGTGATCTGAAAAGCCTTCTTTCTCACCCTTCCTCTTTGTGGTTGTCTCATAGTCCTGCTCTACACCCATCTCAGATACTCACTTGACACTTTGCCTTTTACAGCCAGCACCTCACCTGTTCTGTCAAGGTCCTGTCAGTGTTACTTCTCTGGTTGGTTCGATGACACTGACCTGAACACACTTGGGTTTATAGCTACCAGCACACACGAAGTGCTCTTAAAGAGAAGGTTTCAGTGAACTAAACTCCAACAGAAAGAACTCCAGCACTCACGTATTTGGTTAAAAAGCATGGGCACACCTAGAGCAGCGGCTGTCTTTCTAGCATGCAAGACTGCACTGAAAGTCAACCTGCATGTGCAAGCATCAGCTGCTGTGGCATTTTGGAGGCAAAACGGAACATGCAGATCATTGCAAAATACAGATCTGATAAGCGGGAAGGGGAAAGCAAGTCCTCCAAGCCAAAAATCGCTGTCAATCAGCTGGTGTTGAGCTGGGGGCTGCCGCTGCCACAGCACGGGGGAGGAGGGGGCCCCGCTGAGAAGCGTCCTGCTGCTCCTTGTCACTCACCGCCGCGGGCCCGCCCCTGCACTGACTCGCCGGCGGCAGGGA